>JAANDG010000608.1:0-87210 GCA_036852015.1 Pelodera strongyloides | reverse complement strand
GAGAGAGAGAGAGAGAGAGAGAGAGAGAGAGGGAGACGATATACTGTCAGCAGGAATAAAAATAACAATAATAATTAATTAATCAAGGTCAAGTGAAATGTGTTGTTTATGATGACTTAGATATCGGAACGGAGCCTCCGAGAGAAAGAGCTTGGAAGATTATAATTGTGCTTGTGCATTGAGTACCTGGGGTTTTTATAGAGGTTGAGGCTTGAGAGTATGGTATATTGGCCAAACATATTTTTTGTTTAAAGAAGCAAACGTATACCAGTTTATTTTGTTTGTGGAAATAGCTAGAAAGAAAAAAATCCCCCACTTTCATCTTGCTAATTGACTTCTCCAATCTAAATGTAAGTAAGAAATGCATTTGCATGCCAGAAACATGAACATATGGTTGCACTCAAGGTTGTAACCCTTCATTTAACCCACAGACATACTCACTGCTTATTAGGAAGGATCACACATACGAAGGAGTAGGCAAAGAAGTTATTTATAACTCAATGTCCTTAAAGCGAAATATTGGCCGGTTTTTGAAACACATCGAGTACACAGCATTATATTACAGCGTATGCAAATGAGCATAAATTAGAATAAAAAAAATCGAGCTAAGTTCAAGCAAATTAGCATAAATACGTGAGAATTCAGTTGTCCACTGTCGAAGAACCAAAAACCGGCCGGTATTTCGCTTTAATCTTATGTGAGAAACCACCTTTCATTTTGGTGAAACAAGTGACATATAGTGTCCCGATACCGTACAATAATGTGGAAGGGAGGATCCATATAATAATACAGTGTGAATTTGCAATCCAACCTCCATATCCAGTCGCCCCATTGAATCTGATGATCTGTCTGTCCTGTCTTCTCCAAATAACAGAGGGTTCCGGTGTGCCGTCCGCTTTGCACGATAAAGTCACATTATGACCCTCGCGTACTTCCACAGCAGAAGGCGTACTTCTGGAGACGGATGGGGGGACTGAAAAAGGTTATAAATAATATTTTTGATGAAAACCTCACATCGTTGAACGATAGGGGTCCCGACAACTTTAGACTGTAATACATTGAAGTACTTTTGCGCAACAGTGTGCACGTCAGTCGAATGGAGGCATTGAATGACCACTACTAGCAGTTTCTAGAAGTCTGTAAAAGCAAACCTGCACCCCTTCACCCGGCTAACCTGTCACTTTGTCATTCCTGCTCACCTACATACCCCTGACAATAATCTGTTGCTCTTACCTATATCCTGCTAACACCCAATTATCCAGGGCAATTAACACCCAGCGGGTGGTGGGAACACCACAGCGGGCGATCGTTGGCTACAGCAATTAGGAACAATTACCCGGGAAATGGATCGGGAGAAGAAGCTGAGCCGACTGGGGCCAATGTCAAGCAGTATTATTTGAAAATGAATTTTTGTTTCTAATTGACTTTACCGGAAGCAAATTTAAGTAAAATTAGAAAGTAATGAAATATGACAAAATTAAGGATCATAAGGTGATAAGGATTATTCCTTGCTCAAATACCGGTCATTCCCAATAGAAGATTTCCGTATTGATCAATGTAGTAATATATTACATTTTTTCTACAATACGATAAGTAGATAAGTTAGTTGTGCTTGGGGCTTCTTGAGGATTTGTTTCTTTGTTTAGACTACACCATACGTTATAGACCGTCTAATTGTCAGGTTCCCCAACTACAGAAGGAAACGGCAATATGTTAATTGCAGAGCGGTAGGGGGTGAAAATTACATAACAGTAAGAGGATGTTTTGAGTAAATGCTACCACTCGTACACTAATTAGAGGGAGACCTTACCGGCCCCTTAGACTAGAATATTAAACTTACTTTTCGAGAAACTCGTTATTTCATCTAGAAGCAAGACTGACTTTTAGCCCGTTTTCAATAAGATTTGTACTGAGGGCCATATTCACCACTCGATTCCCTCGGGGAAATATACCCTGGGGACAGAAAATAGCACTCGAACGTGAGACACCCAGAGAAAAATACGGTGGTGAATATGGGCTCTGAGTCTACGTAGTTAACTTCAGTGTTCACTAGGACCCATGCATATTATTGATCTCAATTCCTATGCTCTATGTCCTTCTGACAGAGATTATAAATGAATTTATTAGAGTCGCCTCAGACGGGATGTTTCACAGGCAAGATGAAATTTGTTGCAAGTAGAGTGTGTTCAATGAAATGTGTCAAATATAATTATCAATCTATTTTGACAAGTCATACACTCCGGTTCTACGATGGCCATGCATGGCATGCGTACCTCCTCTGATCTCTGACCATAATTATTGAAATCAATAAAAACTAAAAGATAAAAATGGGATATTCTATTATTACATTAATCCAATGCAGAGATATGGCATATGTATGTATGAAGTGGTTACAGTAAAAAGGCTGAATATGTTAATATGTAATACAAATTCACTAAAGTAAAGATTTAGTGAGTTGATTTGAGAAGGATCAAAATCAAAATAAAGAAAGTGAAAATGAATGCAACCTACTTCTCAAGTCTAACTCGGCTGTGACAGCGGTCACCGGATCGGTGTTCACTTGACAAGTGTAGTTGCCACGGTCCTCGTCCTGTAATATACAGTGTTCATTATTTGGATAATAGTGGCCTGAACTCTAGTTGTGCAATGTTTTCAAAAAGACGTAAAGGTATGATTTGTGTCCGACATACCGCTGTGTCTCAATCAGATAACACACACAACATATTTATGTATAAGGTTATCAACAGAGAAATGTGAAAAATATTGAAGGCATTGTATGAACATATTATTTCTACTGCGTTGATAAGCATTCCCTCTAATAAAAATTAGAAATATTTTAGTTTGCGAACTTTATTTGGCTAATTAGGTTTTAAGTGATTTGTATTTACAACGAAAAATGTATAATTCACCTGAGCATTTTTAATTATCAATGCCCATTCATCACTTTGGGGGCCAGTTCGAGGTCGAAGTTCATATTTTCCAAGTCTTTGGAAGATCTGCAAGCAAAATCTTTTACAACAACGTTAAATTTAACTTTAAAGTGAATAAATATAGCTCACATTATCTCCGAATCATAACAAAATGTTCAGACTTAAGGCAGAGGAGTCGATTTTCAAAGAGAAATAAAACAAAATAATCTGAATTAATATTCATGTAACTAAATATTAGAAAAGCAAAACACTGCGTTTATATTTGTAAATCACATACTTTTTCATCATACGATATGACCCGCGGTGGAATACCAGCTCTTACAAAAGCCACCTAAACATATAATATTAGTTTCACTGGGTGCACTGGCTCATATACTCCAAAATTAATGTACGGTAGAATATCAGTTATAAAAGAAGAGTGGATACGAACCATCAAAAGTAGCAGACGATTTTAATGGGGTCTCGATGTATGCCGGATTTTGCTTCCAAGTATGGCTTTAAAGGAAGAGGCCCATGAGAACAAAGTTTTCCTCAATTTATTTGTACAGAATGTCCGGAATTTCAGAAATATTACTGTGAAAACCGCAATGCTTGAAGCCTAGAACTCATTGAGTTATTCTCCGGCAAACAGTTCGGCCAGGTACCGTAGCCAGAAATTTTTTTGCGTTTTTAGGGCATTACTGTATTGGAAACGCTTCTTTATAAACGTAGGAATGATCTTTATTCGTTTGACCATTATTAGATAAAGAAAGAATGCAAATGAACGGATATCAACCGTAAAAACGAATTTTGACGTTGCTGTCTACGGTACCTGGTCGAACTGTTTGACGGGGAATAACTCTGTGAGTTCTAGACTTCAAGCAATGCGGTTTTCACGATAATATTTCTGAAGTACCGGACATTCTGTGCAAGTTAATGGAGGACAACTTTCTTCTCGTGGGCCTCTCCCTTTAATTACCGTAGATTGGCACTACGCGAGAACAAATACAGACCGCCAAAAAATGGTCCCGCAGCGGTCGCCACAGGACTATTTTTTTGCGAGCGTGCATAAACTGTGCATTTTCGCCTCCTGTAGTATTATCAATGGTGCATTTTCTAACTTTCAAAGGTGTATGCAAAATCGTACACGAGATGCACATTTTATACTTGGAAGCAAAATGCGCTGTGTTTGCCATACATCGAGACCCCATTATATCAGCTTAATTCCTGTGAAATCCTTAGAAATGTTCCGTACCTTATGTCGTCCCAAATGCTCCACTTTGCATATAAATTCAGCGTCTTGTCCTATTAAAACCACTGCATCTTTCATTGATGCATCAGCGATTTGTGGCGGCACATGCTTCGCGCACACTGAAAAATAAAGCAGTAAGAACATTCTACTTCACACTTTTGCTTTTCTTATCTAACATTGCTATTTATACCCCTAACGTTTCTGTATTTTAATATAGTTAATCAACAACACCATTTGCTCCCTTGTCAGTCCCTGTTTTATGAAACACGTTGTCTCAGGCTCAGGGACTCACAGTTTCTATGGTTTACATTCTTTGTCATTCTACTTACTCAGCATGCACTGATTCGTAGTTTCCGAGTAAACCATTTTTTAAAGCCAACGATCTCTTGTTTTAAACCAGAATCTAACCTTTTGTACATTTTTTATTATCTTTGGAATCACTACATAGAAAATCGATGCAGCCACTACAAAAAATTTCGGCAGTTACGTAACCCTGGCGTTTTTCTATTTTTGGAGTATTTCCTCAAGAAAGTCAGAAGTTACCCAGGGTCCTGGTAATAGACTCTCCATCCCAATAAGGGTGCCTATTCACAAACGCTAACTGAATTTGTGAGCGGGAAATGCAAGGGTAAAGGGGACAGAGTTAGTTGGAAGATCATATATACTTTCTTAGATAATAAGGAGGCAGCAGAAGTATGATAATCGGATTTTTATGTATGAAAAATCATCATATGATTGACAAGTTCATCTGTAGCATCCTTAGAGGTTACACAATGTATTACCAGTCTTCGGGTAGTTCCTATGTTACAAAGTTTGTAATTTATAGTAATACACAGTGAGAAAGGTCTATATTCTGCATCACAGCTATAGCATTTCCTTGCACTGGTTTAAAGCGAAATACCGGCCGGTTTTTGAAACGCATTTCGCACACCTGCTTTCTTGTGCAGCATATGCAAATGAGCAAAAATTAGAATAAAAACTAGACCTCAATTAGACCCCACATTGCATAAATGCATAGGAATGCAAGTATTTGAGATGCGTTTAAAGGGATCGGTTCACCTTAAATTGCGTCTGTTTTTTGGTTTCTTTATTTTCTATAAGGGATAATAAAAATTTGGAATACAAAAAGTAGTGTTCAATTTCAATACTCACGGAAATATTATGTGATAAAGTGGTGGATTGATCAGTCTAAAATGACAAAGGGTAATTGTCCTGCCTTGTTTGTATAGAGACAATTACCCTTTGCCATTTTGGACCGATCAATCCACCACTTTATCACCTAATATCTCCGTGAGTATTGAAATAGAGCACTACTTTTTGTATTCCAAATTTTTATTATCCCTTATAGAAAATAAAGAAACAAAAAAAACAGACACAATTTAAGGTGAACCGATCCCTTTTAAAGGATGGCAGTCACTCCAAAATCTTCATTTTGCTTCGAGTTTACTTGAATTTAGTAAAGAATAAAGAAAAATACTTTACCAAAACCGAATAATTTGAATTCCAACTCAGGGGGTGAACAAGTAGAAAAGTAGTTCTACTTAACTACCGCGGGATTATGAAACGTGTAGTGATATGCCTGCAGACTCTTGCAGTATATGTAAAGATATAATATGCAGATATTTGCCGAAATAATTTGCATACTCCCGATCGGGAAGCAGCTATATGAACACGTTTCGTGATCCTGCGGTAGTTAAAGGGACAGGCCCATCAAAGTAAACCTATATTTATGATACGTCCATAGTGACTATCAAACATTTTTATTACAATATATACAAACTAAATTTCACATTTATTTGCCATTGAAAACTTTTTTCCGATCCGCTCTGCTCAAATGTATACCGTAGAGCCGCAAATAACCTTGTCGTCAATGCAAATTTATCGTGAAATTATAATGCGATTAAAATTAGCATATATAGCTTTGAAATCTGCAGTTTTATGGTATACATTTGAGCAGAGCGCATTGGAAAAAAAGTTGTCTAGGGCGAATAATGGTGAAATTTAGTTTGTATATATTGTAATAAAAATGCTTGATAGTCATTATGAACGTATCGTAAATATAGGTTTATTTTGATGGGCCTGTCCCATCAAAATAGAACTACAAGTAGAACTACTTTTCTACTTGTTCACTCCCTGAGTTGGAATTCAAATTATTCGGTTTTGGTAAAGTATTTTTCTTTATTCTTTACTAAATTAAAGTAAACTCGAAGCAAAATGATGATTTTGGAGTGACTGCCATCCTTTAAGTTTTGCAGGTCCCATTTCTTTTGCGAAAGAATCCTAGGATGTGGTCCAGTATTTGTGGGGTAAATCCAAATTAGAACTGCGAACTTCATCCCCACTAAATGGTCTAAATGACCCTCCAATATTTGTGGAATTGAACGGAGAAAGAAAAAGCTATTCCGAAGCTTAGCGAGTGAAACTGGGTGAAACTTGACCAATAGATATAGTTATAGTCATAAACTTCATCCCACCAATTCGTACGATTTTGAAGTAGAAAGGCAACCTTATAGGAAGGATTATTATCAGTTTTTGTTATCAAAACCTATATCGATGACGCTATCAAGTTCTAATGGGTGCATGCAAAATTAGTTCCACATTGTTTTCGTGACAATGTAAATTATTCCTACGCGGTCTTGAATACATTAAAAACCGTCCTTTTTCTGGGTTTAGCCAAAAAGAGGGTGATTATTTAACAAGTGTGAGATAGTTGCAGGAAACTACAAGTAATAGTTATTTTTGACTCCCACAAATGTTTGAAGTTTGAAGTTTGAACTATGAAAAAAGTAAGACGAACGCCATCTATTTTATATAATCCTGTTTCCTACATACACATACTTGTTCTACTCCACCATCATTCAACACACAAACTCACCACTGAATAAGTGGCACAAAATTGTAGGAAACATCAAAATAGAATGCGACGATTGAACTGGTGTGGATACTGTAGTCAGTGGCATGAGTGTTGGCGGGATTTCAAAATTGAGAGGTGATACGGTAGTCATAGTAGGGATGCTATAGCTATACAATGTTACCGTTCCAACTATATTATTTAGGAAACTGTGGTTAGGAATATCTGAAGGATGGGATAGTAAGGGAAACTGAAGATAAACACCAATCTGGGGTGAACCCCCTCATCATAACCCTCTGGGGACTGGAATTGGGATGTGTAAACGCTGACAAGATACGCCGTGTCAAATTCACTTAACCCAATCTGACCATGCGAATATCATGATGACGCCCCTGGCACGTTCCCCAACTAGGGCAATGCCACTTTTTGAGAATCATGTATTAATAGCATTTTAGAAAACATCTAAAGCTTTTCTAACGATCTAAAGCTCCTTTCCTAGAATGGTTGTTGTTGCATTTGAATATATAATTGTGACAAGTCGTCAGCAACAGATTTCTCATCGTTCTGACAGATATTCGTTTCACTGCAAATGTAAAACGTAGATAATGACACTTAGAAAAGAAAAAGAATATGACAAAAAGGAGTATAAATATTGATAGAGTTCTGGTTTGAGGTGCCTCCAAGAAAAGTAGTTCAAATCCGCGAGATGCCAAAAAAAAAAACGAACAATTCACAGGAAAGTGAAAACCCCGATTTCGCCCCGATCATTTGTCGAAAAACCCCGATTTCGCCCCGATCACGGCCCGATTTTTTGAGGGACTTGATCGGGGCGAAATCGGGGTTTTTAGTTTCCCATGTTCTTACCTGACATAAATATAAAGGACATTAATTGAAGAGTCCGCGCAAGAAATAATGGCTTCATTGTAATAGTACTTTTCTTGCAATTCTTTTCAGGAATATATCAACTTTATTTCTTGAGAATGGCAGTTCTTCTACCGAAACTAATTCTAGCAGTCTTTCTGAATACGACGTCGATTTGTTTCGAATAAATATTTAAAAAAACGATCCAAATATTATTTGAATACAATGAAATATAAGAAGGGGCGGAGTCTAGATGTCGACCTTCCAAAATATAGAGATACCGCTGGATCAGGTGTTGGTGGTAGATGTGGCCCTGCTTACTACAAGGGAAATACCCACAACCAGATGAGGGGGCGGGGCTTAGCTATGGGACAAAACGGGGGCACCTGGCCCCACGCATAGAAATACAAAGAATAACTAAGGACTGGAAACTGAAAGGTCGGAACTTCCAAGAAAAACAGTAGCTAAAATATTCAACGAGAAACAAGTATGTTTCTGCATGTGATGAAATGCACCCTAGTTTGTGTTGAGACCCGGAAACAAAGGAAATTCGGGAAAAAGAAGTGTAAGCTAAACATCCAAATCACGGGTTCTTTTTGAATATGTTATTCTGCACATGAGATTTCAATTAGTTTTTTTATTGATTGACAACAATTCCAGGAAAATCGGTTAAATCTTATTATATAAAGGAGAAGAGTTTAGATGTTTGCTGTTTGTGTGTCCACAATGAAGCCATAATACGTTTCAATTATTTGGTATAAGCAGTTCAACATTTCGCCACACCAAACAAGCGAAATGAGTCGCATTACATAATTCTAGACAATACGTTTCAGATATTTCATATAAGTTGCTCATTTGTGTGAGACCTTCAAGTATTGTAAAGACGCCGCAGGTGGCGACAGCCGTCTGGTCATCAATGTGAAAGATCTACCAATTGAAATGCATGTATATGAGGAGGATAAGTTTGTCAGGGTAACATAAACCGTAAAACTAGAACCAGATGTGAACTTCATAGGATATGTTTATTAAATAGTTTAACACACGGAAATAACAACACAATACGAAAGCGGAACACTGGGCGCGATTAGAAGTGCGGAATAACACGTTGACTCAGTCGACCGCTGCACGCAGGTGGACACGTCGTACATTTCTTCTGATAAATTCTAGAGGACACGTTTCATTGGTTCCAATTCCGACTGGGGCCTAGATATTCATGTTCGCTGCCGGATAGCTAATCTAAATTTTTCTCCGAAACTTAGTTTTATTAACTTATATGTTTTCACTAACCTTCCGCAAGGGCAAGGGCAACGATATCTTGCCAGGGTGTTTTGAACTAAAAACACCGTTGTGAGATTTACTACAAGCAGAAAATATATTTCTAGTTCAAAATCTCACCACAGTGTTGATTGTACACTAAACAACAGTGAAAAGATGCTGAATGAGTTAAAAACGAGCTCAAAGTCTCACATCTTCTATGATCATTGTTTCCAAGCTTGTTCCCAGGATTCTCCGAGCTTGGGCCCAGTAAAAACCCAGTAGAATTGTATTGTTTTTCTACTGGGTTTTTACTGGGTCCAAGCTCGGAAAATCCTGGGATCAAGCTTGGAAACGCACTCTCGCCGAGGAGAGCGCAGACAACGATACAATTCCCACCCCTCGCCGCACCGCGGCAAAAAACCGCCGCCCATATAAAAATAATAATAAAATGTATATATTTATTTTAAAACAACAAAAGCGATGCCAAATACAATAAAAGCAACATGTTTGGCCAATAAAAATACTATCCTTATCTTATACTTATTGTTTTTTCTAGAGTAAAAAAACTTATACAAAAATATTACGAGATATACTATTATTACTATTAGATTAGGATAGTAACACACTAATACATCACACACGTTACGACTTAGTATTAATACGATTACTGTAGTGCATATATATATTACACTAACTATCTAACTAATATTCGTACTTATGTAAAAACTGCATAAACCAATAATAAGACCACGGAAATTATTAACGTAGTAAAAAGTACCTATGAACTAAGACAGGACGAATTAAAACGCGGAATTCGCAAAGGCACACGGGTTTAGTAGATCGTACCATTTTTACCAAATAAGCGGCTAGAAAACGTATCAATGGAGAAAAACGTTATCAAACGTCACAGTAAATAAGTCCACACCAAAAATTAACTACTACTACAAGCAAATAGCTAAAAAATTAAACTTGGGTAGCACGAGTCCTACCTTTACGTTTTAAATCGAGAAATCAAATAGAAACCTAGGGATTCTCTAATTACCTAAGAGAAATTAAGAGCATCTAATACGAAAAACCTCGACCAATCAGGTAGATTATGGCTCTGTGGCGCTCAGCGCCTTTCCCTTCACGACCCTCGTAACGAGAAGCTCCTGAAATCATTAAGCTTTTATTTTTATATTTCCCCATAAATAGCAGATAGCCAAGATAGCAAGATATTTAAAGCTGGACAGCGGACAACGGCCGAGTTTCCAAACGTTCGAAACGTAAATGCAATTTTGGCATGAAAAACGCACATCGAGCGGCTGTTTGCGTAATCTACGCGTACATCAGCGAGAATGCTGCCCCTACATACAAATACATTGCAAGTTTGCGAGAACTGTCGTATACCGCTACCGCGTTAAAAATGTAAAGGCAGTCCCCTAAGTTTAAGTTCCCAGTAAGTGCGAACAACACCCAACGGAAAAATGAAAGGCACAGGATTCAACAAATGAGCTCCATTAAAGTATACCTTAAAGTATACCTTATTGATAACAAAAGTATACCTTATGCAGTGGGGTGCTGAACAGTATCATCTCTTTTTTTTGCCAGCCCAGTGGATCGACCTGAAATAATAGGGTACATACATTATTGAAAAAAAAGCGCTTAATTATTTTTCACCGATCGTTAGCATTATAAAAGGGCACACTCAATTCTAAATCCAAATCCAAATAACAAAGGGTAAACATAAACCACATATATAGAGGGGAAAGGGGTAACAATATGAAGAGGCACTAGAGGAGGCAGATATGAATCGGCAAAACTAGAAATATATTTACCTCGTCTGGCAAGTAGAAGGTAGGAGAACCTCCAATAGTCTATTCTCCAATCCGCTTTAATTGGGAGAGTTCAGAGTTAGCCAACCTAAAATACGGCAATAAGAATAAAAATTATGGTGTTGGCGTTTCCTTAGAGGCCCACAATAATTTGAAACCTACGTAGGACAAATGCATTTATGTATAACCAGTCGGCTCACGCCGACTGGTTCGACTTACATGGAAATATAGTTGGTTTAGCATGGGCATACTTATATTTATATACAAAGCTTCGAACGTATCATAAGAAATTCACATAATAGGAAACAATTGAATACGCATATTTCGATATTCAGCTGCGAAACTCTTCTTTTTATACCCGAACCCGAAATTTGCATTTCCGTAACGCACATCGGTATGCAAATTACGCTACAGTTACTCTTTTATATAACAAGATATTTTACACTTTTTTTGCAGTATATCCTAACGCGTACGCGTACACTACAGGCATATCACTTGGTGTAATTTCCTTGTTTTGCCTTTGTTTTAGCGACCGAAAACAAACTCAAGCAAATGGTAATTATATTTACACCGGAAGACCGAAAGGTAAAATAAACACAAATTACTGCGCATAAAAGACTTAATTAAAAATTTTAAGCGCATAATAAATCATACGCCGATTAGAAAATAAAACATTTACCTGCTAGATGAGAAGTTCCCGCGGTTGCCTTAATCCTTTTAATTCCATATGCATGCGACCACCCGACCACTTCATTTGGAACGGTACAAAACGTTGTGAGCCTCAGTCCTTGTCCTTCAGCTTCACTTCAGGCTGTGCATCTGCAATAAATTTATACATGGTTGGTGGGATGCGCTTAAAGAGAAGAGAGAAGACATCTAGCCAGCAAAATCTGTAAGCATAAAAAAGATTCAGCAACGCAATTATCTCTAGATAATGACTGGTTGAATCGAAGGCCGTTACATAGGTACATATATTCGCAAGAATCACAACCAACGGATTAATCGACTATATAATTTCATTAGCAATCGATTAGGTATTTTCTGTTACCACACTATGTGGGTCAATACCACCGAGTACGAGTACGCTGATAGAGTTCGGGTCCACTGGTCCACTCCAGAATAGCTTCAAAGACATCATTTAATGATTTAATGAAACAAACATCCTCTGAACAATGAAGATGAACGATTTATGGAGAATTCGGAGCCCCACGTCCAACCTGTAGCACAATGAGCACATAGTAAAGACAATTGATCTTTTGGGCTTATATGAAAGCGAAAGCTACTTTGTGGTAGCACGCACAGTCTGCACAGATTGCCGGTTCGCCCCATGTGCGAAACAATACTTATCTTCCTATCAATGGCTTACTATAAAGACAGACGGGGACAATGAATAAGAAGCAGAAGTGCGAACCTGCTTACATCTTTGAACTTGAGCCTGGATGGCGAGCGGCGAGTCCAGTCCTGCGAGGAGACCATGATTCTATCCCCCATAATCATTCGGACCGACAGGAAGTCTTCACTTCCTATAATACAGTTATGAAGAGAAAGACGAATGACATTTATGCATTGGATGTAACCAAATAGCGAAATAATGGAATGGGAAACTTTCCACAATTACGAATATTACATTACGGCAAAACTACATATTTAACAGCTAAACGAGCGCAGTATCATTTAACTGTAATAAGCGTATACGTAATAAGTCACACACACAATAACAGTAAATATAACATCAATATAACGAGCAAAATTCTTCAATTGAAATTTTTTGAGCAAACGCGCACGCGGCGGAGGCGGTATAATTGATGAAAGTAACGCACACTGATCGTCCGTAAATTGTAGCATTGCGTACACTTGCGTTTTCCCCGTCGGAATTCCCGAGCTTGGGCCCAGTATTTTCCCAGCTTGGCCCGAGAAACTCGGGATTTCCTAGCTTGGCCCGAGAAAGTTGTTGGAGAATACTGGGAAAATAGTCGGAACAAGCTTGGAGAGGCCTAGTTTCTCGGAACAAGCTTGGAAAACATTAACAGAGTTTCTACGGTGTTTTGCTGTACAAAACAAGAAGGCAAGTTCCACTGAGAGCCGATGAGTTGCGCGCTGCACCATTTCGGGAAACAAAATGCGCGCCGCAAAGGAATGGGAAACAAAATGCGCGCGGAATAGAAATGGCGCGCAAAGTGTTTCCCGAAAAGGTGCGGAAACGGTGCGGAAATGGTGCGGGGCGCAATCTGCGCCCCGCACCATTTCCGAACCTTTTCGGCAACGTTTTTGAAAGCGCTCGGAGGATCTGCCGTAAGTGCAGTTGTTGTACTAATATTTTTCCGCAAACACAGACCTCACATGTGTTGTGTGGCCGAGTGGTTAAGGCGCTGTTCAGAGAAAGTATCTAACAAGAGTGCAGGGTTCGAATCCAACACGCTGCTTTTTTTTTGCAGTTGCTACTTTTCCCGCACCGTTTCCGCACCTTTTCGGCAACGGTTTGGGGGTGTTTCCCGCAACAGTTTGGGGGTGTTTCCCGCACCAAAACGGCAACCGGAGTCGTTGAAAAAACTTTTGCGGCGCGCATCAAATTCTTTTGCGGGAAACACCCCCAAAAACTCTTGGGTTTCGTTGTCAGTTTTTGTTTTACAAAACACCGTGGAAAGTTCAGTTTGAACTGAAACACATATTTTCACGGTGTTTTGCTGTACAAAACAAGAAGGCAAGTTCAGTTTTTGTTTTACAAAACACCGTGGAAAGTTCAGTTAAACTGAAATGCATCTTTCCACTGTGTTCTGCAGTATTATACAAAGTTTTTTTATAGATTCCCCGCGGATTGAAGAAGCACGACGCTAGAAGCCTTCCGCGCTTTCCATGTACTTGTTTGATGTTGTCTCTGATTGATTGTATGTGTGAATGGAGTAGTTATTCTTTCAACTTTGTTTTGCTGTGCAAAACAAAGTGGAAAGATCAGCTTAAACTGAAACACGTCTTTCTACGGTGTTTTACTGACCAAAATAAAGTGGAAAGTTGTGGAGTATATGGAGTATACTGTACCCTGAAGTTTTGAATTCCCTCGGCGCGATCCATGCGGGACCCTGTTCCTGTGCATACACCTTTAACAATTTTTACGATTTCTCCGGTGCAAAAATTCGATCCGTTCGTTCGCTGCATGCGATGCATTGCTAGTTGCTATCTTTTTTGATATAATACTTTATTCACATGTGCAATTCATTTTCGGTTTACTGTGGTTTATTATGAATACAAATTATGGTTGCTTTTAAGGTCGGAGGCGGGTTCTATTAAAATTTGGGGGGCCAACGTGGGCTGGGCCTCAAACATTTTTTTTTTAACCAAAAAGAAACCAAATTCTTTCTTTTTCTTGATAAATGGCATGGGGCACGATGCTGCACCTACTACCCTGATCATTAGCAATAGTTTCAAAAGTCAAGTGCTAACAGCCGGTACACTGATATTTTGAGAAAAAGTGTCGGCATCGGCTTTGAAAGTTGAAACCCGCTACTTAGCCAACACCTTTTTAATTGAAAACATTTTCGCGAGAGGTTGGGAAAGAGCTAACAGTCTCTATGGTCTGTCTTTTTGCAGAAACGTATGTTTTCTTGAGGCGAGGTACGAGCGTAATGAAAAAATGAAATTGCATCGTAAATTTTTTTATTTTTGCATTCAAAAATTGAGTAATGCACCGTTTATTATATGAGCAATTGAATGCCCATAGCCGTTTATCCCGTTCCTAACGTTTCGACGTCCGTCCTAATCTCAACGTTATGACTTATCCATCTTGAACTTGGTGTTTTCCGTTTCCATTCAAATTTTGCGCATTGTGAATGATCCTTCGTCCTTCAGTAAATGTAAGTATTACAGAATGTTGGCCAAACAAGTTGCTCGTCCCTTGGCTCAGGCCGTCCGTGCGCATGGACACTCTGCTGCCCCCGTCAAGTTCACTGGACCCCAGACACCGTCGGCATTTGTTCAGGATGGATGGGCAACTGCTGTATGTTCCTCTTATTTATTTTAAACCTTATAACGTAACGTGTGAATGTGTGAAACTATTATATGCATTGACCAAGGACTAAAGTCGCGTGGAATTATTTGCATTGCACTTGCACCCTAAAGTAGTTACTAGCTAGGGCTTTTAGCCGATTAGAGCTTCGCTCCCTGAAGGTGACCAACGTCGTTGTTGATTTTTTTGCGTAGTTTTTTAATCGAAGCCTCGGAAAATTGGAAAAGAGTGATGCATTGGGTGCTATCCCTCCTGTTAATACAAGCCTTGTCCTTGAAGTTTTGTACAATTAGATGCAGCGGATGTGTACTAATATAGAATATTTGAGAGTTGTTTCAGCTGTTTCGGATTTGGGTTATTTGGATTTGGACAAAAAATCAGTATTCAATGCGGCTTTCACTTTTTGGGAACTTTAGGGCCCGTTTAAGATGGCCGAAAGAAAGAAAAAAATAGGTTTTCGGCCGTTCAGGTTGGCCGAAAAGAAAACTTTTAATACTAAGGGGAAATGAAAAAAGACAGTAATTGTTTTCGGTTTTTGTCTGCGTCTCTTGTGTTTGCAATGTCTTTCAAAAGTTTTCTTTTCGGCCAACCTGAACGGCCGAAACCTTCATTTTTTTTTCCGAGACCGAGTGTCCAAGTCCAATATAAGCCGCCCCGCTCTGAATGACTTTTGAGCCATTTCGCCCTGGCCTGGTTCTAAACGAACCTTTTTAACCGTGCCCCCCCCCCCCCCCCCCCATTCGGTAAAGCACCAACTCTACGGTTATTTTGACCCGTTTTCGCCACCATTATTGTAGATTTTCTTGCTTCAACGGTCAACATTAGATTTCATCGTGTTCGCATTGTGCGGTATCCCGGATAGCACCGGTCGTTTTGACGTATAATTAAATTAAATTAATTTTTGTTTAGCAGCTTAGAACTAGCAATGTACATGTTTCATGCATCGTACTCAAAATTTGATTGATGTATTTATATTGTTCAACAAACAGGATTACTTTAAAGCGATATTTGAGACAAGCAGGGAATTTTGTAGACTATTGGCTGTACATTTAAAACATGCCCGATCCGAACGGACCGTTTGTTCACCACTAATTTGCGGTGACATTCGATAGTCTATCTCAGTATTCTCAGTTTGTTTCTTTTGTCACTTTGCATGGCTCGATTAAGTTAAAATATTCATGTCCGCATCTTTCTCTTGCTATGACTTTTCGAGCGGGTCTATCACAAGAATTCCCCTAATATAAAAGAGACACCGCAGTTTGAGGTAGAACGTCGGTCTTAAAAAACATCATTTGGATGTAAATTTTCGGAGTTACCATTGATATTGACCACACGGCGTATTCTGCGGCAGAAGATGGCGCGTGTGCTAAAACTCAGACCTAAAAATTACTCGGAGTCGTGTGGTCGTGTCTTTCTCTCTTAGTGTACATTTGAATCGAGAATTTCTGCCCGAGGATTTATACCCTGTAGGCCTATGGATTTCTAATAATTGCTTTCCGAAGGTTCGTTCAAATTTCATCAGATCTTCAGCGGAATTTAGTTGATTACTTTACTTTGGGTCCCTTCCATACAAATTTACATTAAATGAGGCACGCTGTGCTACGACTAATTTTTGGGGTGTGAGCTTTAACTATTCAATTATCCACACTGATGAGCGATTGCACTTTTTGGGCTATTCTTTGCTCGCTTGTATTTATCTCTTTTTTTAGCGTCTCCCCTTCCACGTGACCAACAAATGGATGTTCGCGACTAAGGCAGTCGCCTTCTTGGCCATTGGATTCTGGGCACCCTTCGGAATTGTCGAGTACCAACTGCGCAAGGCCAATTCTAACTAACTTTCTGTTTTCATTTCGGTAGAGATTTAGTTATAAATGCGATGCGACGTTATTTTCTGTGTTATTGCTGTTCACATTCAGAAAACTAATAGAGGTAATAAAATTATAAGATTTGTTGTGTGTACAGGGTGTTAGATTGAATTAAATTTGCATTTGAATCAGTGGGAATTGTTGAAGGATCGAAAGCTGGAAGTATTTAATCGAATCTATGCAAGTGAGCATGAGAGATGCCGCTGTACTGGATTGGAGGGTCGAATAATTTATACAGATTTAAATTGATATAACCTTGCATTTGCATTAGGAAATGTTCCTGTCTTCACTACGTTGTTTGGCGTTTGTTGCTTCACGCTACACCTCAGAGTTCAAAGTCCTCTTTTTTCTGTACTTTGGTACGGGTGAAAAGGCAAGTGAAGTGCGGCTGGTGAGAGAATCTTATTCTATTTGTCTAGGGAAAGGCTGAACTACAGGTTCGACGACTAATTTTCACTGCTGAACTACAGTTTCGACGTCTAATTTTCACTGTTCATCTTATTTTTGCGACATTTGGACTTTTTTAATCATTAGTGCAACATCACAGGAAAACGAAATGATTGAAGAAAACAACCGAAAAAAACCACGCTGCTTGGCGAAAGTCACTACTGTCTCCGATATGCTCCGTTCTTGCTTGTGGTGGTTTGGTTTGTAGTTCCCAGAGTAAAAAGAAAACCTCCGTGTTCACAGCTTGTCGGCCAATATGCAAATTCCTTTCCTATCTCTCGGAGACGGCTATGTCCGAGGTCACTCCCTGTATGTATGTGTGTACATGGGATGGACGATACTCAACAAACAAGCCAATCCACCCCTAACCAATATCCTGAGGCAAATAAGATGGTCTATTTTGAAACTTGACAGGTTTAGAGCTTGTAAGTCTTTTTTTGTACATCTCACTTGGTGGAGGTTGCGAAATGTTAGGAAACAATGCTTTGCAAAAAGGTATAGATATCAACTTAGTATTCAGTTAGCTGGAAACAAAATCGTTCTTTTTGTCTCGGTGCTACGATACTTGGGCATAAGGTGTGCTCTACCATCTATGATCCATGTCTATGTGTTGTGTGTTTTGCTAAAGTACTGTGTGTTTGCTTCAGTACACATTTCGTTACTTCTTACCTTCTTAGAGATGAAAATCAGGATAAAAATTTGCATACGAACATTGATTACTGTAACCAAATGCCCTGGAAGTTTCAATCGCGACTGGTTCTGTCTTGTGGAATGTGGAAGTTCGAATGAACGGAACAGCTTGACTAAAGCGATAACAAAAAATTGATCATAACAGTTGTTTTGTCGTCTGATCCCTCCCCGATAAGCAGATCCCTCGGCTTCGCAGGTAAATGTTTACCTTCTGTGTGTTCTCTGCCTTCTACTATATGTATATTGATCGCTCCGGTCTACATTCAGACCCCCGAGGGGCTCTGCTTCGTTAGCTTACCTCTGAGGCTGAGGTACTGGCTTTTCTTACCACTATATCATTATTAATCATTAGTAAGCTTCTAATCTATACTAATCTATGTATCTATGATTACCATAAGGCAAGTGTTCCTTTAAAAACTTTTTAACTATTTTCTGCATAAGGTAAAAGGGCTAGACGACTGGTAATAGTCAGCTATATGGCCCTCTACACTGTAAATAGGAACTGTCGCGGATGAAACGCGTTAGACTTAAATTCATCTAATCATTCCAAAAGTTTTCATTAATAAAAATAAAACAAAAGTTATACTGCAATACTGCCCCATACCATACCGTGACATAATTTTTCTTTTGATTCTTACTTTCTTACCGATATGAAAGTGTTACTGTAACGGAGATGAAATAAGTTGCACATGTTCTTCGCCATTTTTCTTACTTGGGGTTTTCTGCGTAAAAATAGCGCGATGTTTCTGGTGGCTTATTTATTAGCATCTTGTAGACATTCGACCAATTCTTCAGTTAGAATGACGCCACAGACTGTCAAAAAATATGGTGATTTCTAGAAATTACCGAGGTGTTAAAATGCGGATTCTTTTTAACTCCCACATGCAAATTGTTGTACTGTACGAATTGTTGTAAATTGTAGTACTACCTGTCGTAATAATATATCATGTCGGTACTGTGGTTTCCTTTAAAAATGTAGCAAACAACAATTTATTGTTCTTGCATAAATAAATAAACAACAATATCGGCCGCTTTTTGAAAAACATCGAGTACACCAGCATTCTTATTCAGCTTATGCAAACGAACATAACTTAGAATAAAAAATCGAGATAAGTTCGGGGAAATTAGCATAAATACGGAAGAACTCAGTTGTCCGCGATCAGTTTCAAAAACCGGCCGGTCTTTCGCTTTAAACGTTTCTACCAATATGATAGTGATACTGGTCTTCCAATTAACCCTAATTCGTGCATACATTCTTGCTTCGTACGATTCCCATTCACAAACAAAATGTGAGGACTTTTATGGTGCAATATTATAATTATAATACCCTAACAATACTGAATTGATATTTATATTTATAAATCTATTATCGATATGTTCCCTTTCTCACACAGTCAATTCTCGAGTGATTCAACCTTTTTGTGTGCCGATACTAAATGACTCATTCCAATACGATACTGATGCAATTCTTAGTGAATTCTAAGAATGTATTCTCTATAAATGCTTCTTACTTTCAAAGCATGTGCTACGTTTCTGCCTTGGCTTTACTTTTAGAAAGTGTTATTTATTAAACGATATTAAATGTTCATACTATTCCAAGCGTCCCTCTCTATCTCCATCTCCATTTTATGTCCATAGTGCTAGGCAGGTGTGGGTCGCAGTGTCAAATCCTTTAATTACGGTCAGCTTAATTCATTTGCGTATCCGTACCAAACCCTGTATTGATCTATCTGAAATATTGGTAAATGCTAGATTTTCTCAAGTTAGATTGTTCGGCATAAATAAATACTTTAAAGGGAGAAACATGGTTGTTAATTAATCGAAAAGTAACAACGTTATAAACAATGCTTTTGTTTGGTTTGGTAGCACCATGACCCCATGACATACCTTTAAAAATTCTTCATCAACTCAAATTATAAACTATGAACTTTTATATATACTGTTATTAATTTGATTCATTTTCTTTAATATTTTTCTACCAATTTGCCTTTTGTGATTTTTTTGGCTTGAAAATAAATGTACTTTCAATGCAATGTTTCATCTTCAGATCTCTATGCCCTGTGTATAATGTGCAGTTTATTATCGCAATGGATTTTACTAACTATCTCTTCTTTTTATTCGCTCGCAAATGCTGATTTATGGGGGGAAACTTCACGAATTTCGGATTTACAACAGGTAGTTTTATCGTTCAGATTCTTTATATTTGGCATCAAGAAGCACCACACCTTTTATAACATTTTTTTATAATATCTGAAATGGTGCCATGGTTGCGAGAACTTTTATTAGTTGGTATTAGATCCGCATTGGATGTTTGTTAGCTAGCCTGAGTAGGAACTTTATTAACTTTTATATCTTTTTTTTCCGACGAAATAGAGAACTTTGATGTTTAGTTCTAATGTGACTCTAGTGAAATATTTCTCAAAGTTGAAGTTTGTAATTCGGAAAATTGGTAAACAATAGTTTATGCAATCCTTCAGTTCCGCGCCCTGTGTGGTCGTTATGACGTGGCCACTGCTTATATGAAAGATTCCAATGCTCGAATTACTGTATTCGCACCAGTCGATGATGTTTTCACATACAACCCAAACATTAGAGCACTCGATCAGAAGGAGACACTCAGTCATATTGGTACGTTCATTATTGATTTATTGATTTTTTTGCGAATTCCGATTTGTATCTTGATAGTTGATATAAAATGTAACTCAAGATGATGTCCGTCTTTTTGTCGTCAAATTCTGTGATGTGCCTTTAGTTTGGTCGATTGATAACATCTAATGTAGAGAAACACTGGTGAAAATTCTCATTAATTCATCGTACATGTGCTACAGTTACGGTATCTACACGAGTACTGTAATAGAAAACGTATATATCATTTGTAGTCAATTGTAGTCATTTGTAGTCGTATACCATCACTTGTTTCATCGGTGCAATTAGTTGTTTCCGGGTTTCCGGATAAATCGAGTTTTTTTCCTATTCTTTCTGTTTCAGTTGACACTCAAGTGGTCGAAATCGGTCAGGGAAAGAAGTGGGAAAAACAGACGTTGATCAGGACAACAATCAATAGTGGATACATGTACATCACACAGTTTGAGAACAACCCCGGAAACTTTGTGAGCTCATATTACACATTGTAGTATTCTCAACGAGAAAATTGGCGTGCAAGCGGCAACGTCACTGCGTGCAGGCGGGTATGAAAAAAGTGTCACGCCGTTGGGTTATGGCGTGCAGGGTTGCACGCCGTACCCACGCGGCTTGAACGCCGTGACGTGGCCGCCTGCACGCCACAACGTTGCCAAATGTACGCTGCACGCCGTTATCACCCGGCTTGCACACCAAGTTTTGTCAGTGCTTTAGGCACAATAATATCTGTCTGACAATGAGTCTAATGTGAGGTTTTTGTTGATGATTGCATCGGGAACTATCATATTTACTGTGATCGTGTGCCAAGAGTAAAGTTGATGTACCCCCTCAGATTCTCACTCTCAGATACATACAACGAGAAACTTTGGCGGTGCGCGGCCGTCATATGGCCGGTGCGAGGCCTACAAAAAATGGGTGGCCCAACATACGTCGGCCCACCCTTTTCGGGCCCGTGTAGGCCGCGCACAGGCCAAGTTTCAGTGTATGTCTCGAGTTGTTTTACAACAGTTATTTTGTATAAGATCTTCCCCATTTCAGTCCTACTTTGCCAACGCGGGTATGGTTTGCAATCACGCGTCAAATCAATGGGGAATGATCAGTGGAGAACAATATCTGTATAAAATCTGCACTCCGATCGGACATCGACCGTATCCCGGCTCTGCACTCTCACTGGTCAGAGACACAGACAATACCATATTTGTGGATCGACAGTACGACAATAGAGAGCTGACGTGGGTTGTTTTGTTAACTTAGTATTTATAGTTTTCTATAGTATCAGTGACTAACCTCGACGACCGATGGAAAAGGGCATGAAATCGAGTTTCTAGACTTCATGTTCGTCAGTTTTGAACCGCTCATCGGCCTATCGAATGGTTAGCGAAGGAAGTGTACCACTGTTTAAGTTCGGTGGAGTAACCCAGTGTGAAGATTGTTAGTTTATATACTTACAAGCTATAATCTCCAGGGAAGTGCGTGAGATCTTGAACCGTGTGCCCGATATAGCTCTGGTTATCTTCGGAAGTAGTGCTTGGAATGGGTTCCACACTTTCTTTTTGCCCAACGACAGAGCCTTTTCCAAGGTTTGTGGATTTGGTTACTTATATATTTGAAATGCACAAAGTCGACATTGATTGACAACAGTGGATGGATCGCACACACCCATGAAATTTTTGAGGAAACCTATGTATATAAGCAGCATGTGTTAGAACTCTAGTAAATTATTTATCTAAATGTACAAGATATAGATCAGGCACTTATGTAAGATTAGAAATAAGACACTTTCAACTAATACTATTTCCAGGTTATCGACCGTAATCGTATCGACCGTGAGGTTCTTCTGGCACACGTTAGTGGAGTGAACCGAGTACTCTTCACATATGCATGGCTTTACGATGGAGGACTTCACTATTATCCTTCCGTCAGGTAACAACATTTTTGATGTGGACAGTTTGAACTTCATACGGAGGCTGGGCACAAAAGTTTCTCCCATGCCGGGAGTGGCCGCCCACTCGCCGGCAAAGGGTACAAGAGAGTGCGCGAATAAGGGGTACCTACTTGTAGTTTACTATAAATCCCTAAAATTCAGATTTTCCTCCAACATTATCGAGGATAACTTCAAATTGAAACTTTCAATGCGAAATATCACCGATCGGAGGACTGGACGTTGGGATTGTGAGTTTGTTTTCCGACATTCTCATGAAATTTACTTAAAAACAGG
This sequence comes from Pelodera strongyloides, assembly GCA_036852015.1. NCBI lineage: Eukaryota > Metazoa > Nematoda > Chromadorea > Rhabditida > Rhabditidae > Pelodera > Pelodera strongyloides. The sequence continues at coordinate 64,406 of JAANDG010000608.1, read as the reverse complement.
ATTTTTTCGACACGCTTACAGTGGAAAGACATCTCAAAGCTGGTATAGTCAAGTTAAAATAAATATTTAAGTTTTCAGTACTCGCCTTGCTAACTGTAATCAATATTTACAGTGTACGCCGTGTCGGAAGTCTACGAGCGTTATTCCGATTTCCGTCGTGGTGCTGTGTGGGCAAAGATTCTCGTTCCGAATATTCCAGTACAGAACGGAGTCGTCCACATTATCGATAACGTGCTCGGAATCGTGAGCAACACCATCGATCAGGTACCGTACCTTTACCGTCAGCTGAATTCATTGCAAGAACACATTTAACCTCGAATAATGACCCATTGCTTCACGTAGTATAAAATCTATGGTAGATTCACTAGAGAAGTTGGGTGATGGCACCTAAACGTAATGTGTATGCCGAGACGTCGTTATTCGTGAATGTACCATTCAATGTAAACTATTCAGCTCGTCATGGATAACTATCGATGTACAACATTGATGCGTTATATCAATACAATCGGTCAAATAGTCAGGAATTATTTCTCGGCGACTGGCGGCTTGGTTACTTTCTTTGCTCCTTACAATGAGGCATTTGAACGAATTCCAGAATATATTGAGAGACGATTGCTAAGGGATCGAATTTGGCTGGAACAGGTGGAGATAACCTAGTTTTACAGAGTAGTGCATAGTTGCACACAGTGAACTGATCATTTTTGCTCCTCAGTTTGGATCTTTATTTTAAATCAGAAATATTTTGGCTCATGGTGCTAAGGTTTCCGACAAATATACATAAACAAAAATTTCCCGTTCTTGGATTTTTCCATTTGCGCGCAACTTTGGCCGTCTCAGTGGGTGCGCCGCGCTCGCCGCGCACTTTGGGTCCGCCATTGGGTGAGCAGCCATTACTAGGCACAGCCATTTCAACTTTTTATTTCCATAGTATCTTGCCAAACTGTATAATTCAGATTCTCAAACTTCACATTGTTCCCGCCAAAGAGTTGACTAGTGATGAAATTACAAATGAGACAATTGTGAATACAGTGGATAATATGCGACAATTATACTTTGTTAGGGGCGAGTGGCCGAAGAATAATATTAGTAAGTTATATTTATTTCCTTTTATTTTACATTCATTATTACTTACTTTTAAACTTTCAACATATTGAAACATAAACGTTAGACCTGATCCATCCTTTGTATTTTGATAGTGTATCAGTTAGCCCCAAAAAAATTAGCCGCATTGGGAAAAACCAGAAACTTTTTTTAATACTGAATTTTCGTTTATTTATCTATTTATTTATTTATTTTAGCTTATTATGTGATCGGAGGTGGAATAAAAACTGCTATTATAATGGACAATGTTGCGGCTACAAATGGTGGGTAAATCACCTTTAATTTAATTAATAACACTTTTAAAAAATATTGAAAATTGAGTATTAGAACTTGAAATTAAAGAAAAACGCTCAATATCCTAATTACAAATAGCCCGCAAAACTTTTGCACGAAGTGGGATTCGAACCCACGCATGGATTACCATACCAGAAGACCCGAACCCACACACTCGCAGGAAGCTATAGCTTGAGTCTGGCGCCTTAGACCACTCGGCCATCCGTGCACGTACGCCATGTTTGCAAAAGGGCGAATATCAGGAATGATATTTTTTGCTGTGCATCAACATAGTGATACTTGTTAGTGATGTTATTTAATTATAATATTACGCCCATTTATATAATATATTTTACTTCTTTAGGAATTGTACACTATATCGAGCGTGTTTTGGGAGTTCCCTATCAATCATTATGGGAAATTTTGAAGAACGAAACACGCTTACAGTAAGGCAATTCTATTTTTAGTATTATTGAATTTTTTTTATAATTTTTTTTATAATTATAAATAGCATTGTTGAAGGTATATAATTATTTTAAAAGTTGCTTGTTTTGTGTTAATTATTTTAAACATAATTTGTTATTATTACTTTGCAATAGTGTAAATGATATATTTGTGTTCAGACGTTCGTATGAAATGTTATCTAATATCCAACTTCGTTATTCTCTGGACCCATGGCAAGTGTTGACTCCGGAACAAAACTTTACCTTCTTCGTACCAACTGATGAAGCGTGGGACAAGGTTGGCAGATATATTTTTAATAAGATAGATTCATACTTGCTAATGTACGTTCTCACTTGTTTTATAAATATGTTCAAAAATAAGTAACCGAAGCGAAACCATATGAATCGCTCGAATCGACTAGCTATGAATTCAGCCATTAGTATAGTATAAGTTGATTGAGGCTGCGGCTTGAGTAGGCAGCCTTGAGTCGACTTCGATTGAGTCGGCACCTATGGTGAGGTTTCCAAGATAACGAACATGAATAACCACTTTCAGAAATGATTCAATTCAATGTATTGCAGGTCCCAGTATCTTTACGTGCTCGAATGAACGATGGAAACCATTGGCTTGCGTTACAGTATGTCTATAAGCGACACATTATACAGGTATCATTTATTATTAAGTCGATACTGATCGGCGAGTTCTAAATGCAACCCCGGAACTGATCTCGCGGTAACTGTTTCTCTAATGCATTGTTCATCTATAGTACAAATGGTTTCGTTATATGTGCATTGCTGTCTCTTCATCATATTATTTGAGCACACCTCGGTGTTATAAAAATAAATAAATCTATGACTTTCAGGGCCAAGCGCTGATGTACACGGATCTGAGAGAACGAACTTATGTAATGATGAACGACGAGAAGGTTGTTATTAGGAGGAGAGGACGATGTGAGCATTATAATAAAACCCTTATTAATGGTGGCAGTATTGTTTCCATGATATTTTAATGTGGGGGCAAGACAGTTCATATTTAGAAATCCACATTTCAATTTCAATTTCCTTTTCTTTCAGATTTCGAGTTATACTGGCCTCGCGGTAATCGAGTTGCTCGTGTGATAGAAGGTGGTGAAATAGCCGGAATCAATGGATTCATGCATATGATTGACAATGTCCTCATATACGAACCCGACCTCAGAGCGGAGGCCCCCAAGTCTGAGCTACAGTACTTTTGGGTTCTAATATCTTCTGTTATGTTTATGGCATTAATACGATGGCGAACCGATTACGGTGGATATTTTCTAATTATCTTGTTAATGTACTCACAATTTACCACGCATTTTGTTTTATAGAGACGCTTTATTAGTAGCTTACTTTTGTTTTCGCCATGCCCAAGTTTGTTGATATGTATTTTGATACTTTACTTTTAGGTTTGGATCAGTGTTTCAGATTGATGAACCTTGTGCATGATCCGTAATTTGTTTTCGGATAATTATTTGTTTAATTTTTTTATAGTCGTTCTTATTTTTATGTATTTTTCGAGTTTCTAACTGAATTTCATGTCTACTTCATCGCCACTAATACGTGTATCACTTACGCATTGCTTTACGATTTCCAGGATTTCACCAAGTTACGTGAGCAAAATACGCAATTGCCCGCTACATATTGCGTCTCTTACAAGAGTCTGTGCTTGAAACTCCGATGTTACGCCGCGCTGCGCGGCGCTCCAGTTAATTAGGAACTTGACTCGCGTAAGTTTTGTGAAATCCTGAGCAGACTTCGATTGGTGTTTTCACTTAAATATCCTTTCACTTACACTTGATTTGATCGTTGTGAGAACTGTATGTTTATTGTTAGGTGTGAATCTTTCTTTTATAACTAAACGCGTGCCCGGCAACTTAGGTTTCCCACTACCAAGTTCGTGTAAACAAAAAAGAAAATTATTCATTGTGAACTAAGAATTGAGCTCGCGACACAATCTCCACGCTCTGTTGTTTTCAACAGTTTTTTTTTACTTTGACATCTTGAGATTATTTATGTTTTGTTTGAGTGATATATTGAAATAAAACTTGTCGAGCGCTTATTAATGTGTTTCGAATATGCTTTTGTAGATTCACAACTGACGACATTTTTGAAAAAAAAAATTCCATCCTCATGTTAAAGTTTACATTGGAATTGATCTCACAGATCAGTGTCTGTATAAGCCGTCAGGCATGCGTGCAGGCCCGCAGGCTTTTCCGCGTGACTTGGGGTGGAACCAGTCTCGATACGACATGAGACATGACCTCTTCGGGCAGAACCTTGGTTGAGTTGCGTCACTTGATATCGACAGAACCTGAGGCATCTCTTGCACATTGTGAACATATTGTTTCCCATGAGAAAGTAAACTTTAAAACCGTTTATTGGAGTTGGGAAGCCTGCGTTTTATTTTTTTACAGAGGCCATATTTACCACTCCGATTCCCTCGGGGAAATGTTTCCTGGGGAAAGAAAATAGCATTATATTTCTATTGTGAGATAGGCAGGGAAAAGACGGGGAATTCCCTATGGGGAATTGAGTGGTGAATATGGCCTCAGGGTTAGCAGCGCTATCGTTTTCAGGCTTGAACATGTAAATCAGCAAGGGGATGAACATTAAATTTTTGAACCTACGTAAACTAGACGCAGAGTCTGGAGCCGTGGAACAGGTATATGATAAAGTACGAGTTATCTCCTCTCAAACTCTCTCTCTCTCTCTCTCATTCTCGCCATCCCTCTCTATATTTCTCTCCCTATTTCTCTCAACCCTCCTTATGTTTCACCAAGAGACTTGATCTTGTCGTCGACAAAGTTTATGCAGACAAACTTGGTGACAAAGTCTCCCCCTCCTCATTCTATATGCTCTCTCTCTATGTATGATTTCTCTCTTTCTCCCTTATCTCTTATCTCTTATCAGGCCTTCAGGCATCTACAACATCCAATCAATCAATGTGACTGCCACATTAAGCTCCAAAATTTCTCTCTATTTCGATCCATATTCGGACTTAATTACACTTTTCCTGCATTTTGGCATGAAGAGAAACCTGCCATCGTTTCACTTTCACACAAGCTTTCACCCTTTTCTGAAAGATGTAATTTCGCTTTATCCAATATCTTGCGCAGCAAACGTGAAAAAAAAACATGTCAAAATGTAAACTCTTGTTTGAAATACTAAGTCGCATATGTGTCACAGACGATTATACATATCGCTAGTTTTCTAAGAGTCTCACTGGGAATCCAAAAATGGCCAAAGCCCTTTTGTTGTTGTACTCTTACCGAGCAGTACACCGATCTGTTAAAGCAAAAGTACAAATCCAAATTTTTGGCAACGGTTATGCATACAAATCTGAACAAACGAGGATGACCAGTTTCAACAAATAGGTCACATTTTCTTTGACATTTTTATGATTTTCTTTATTTGTGACTAAACATACAACCACTCCCTTTGTGGCCACAAAAAGGGACATTCATAGGGATTTTTATGCGATTTATCAGAAGAATCTAATGTTCCTTTTTAAATGGAACGATGCAATATAAAGGTGGAGAATACTAAGGCCAAACTCCCTCAATATTCTTTTTTTTCTGCATATTTGAGCAAATTTGAGCTACATATGTCCTTTATTATCAAGCACTTTACCGACTTAGGTGATCTGTATGATTATACGTCCACACAACTAAATATACTCGCATTCTATCTTCCTTTACACTTTTACTAGGGTAGAAAAAAAGTTTCCCAATTGTCTTCGTACATATTTCTTAGCTTTTTCGTTCTTATTTCTCAGCACCTCTACTTACGATATTATAATCACAAGATAATTAAATAACCTCAGGGTGATGATACCACTAAATACTGTGGTACTACTTCTTTTCCTGTCCATATTTGTATACGTGGATGGTGCGGCAAGTATAGAACAAGAACTGGAGAGATTCTTCAAGGTAGTCATTTACATTTTATCATTTATATTTTTGTTAGATGCAATTTAATCAAACCGCACAAAAAGTTGTTTTCCTGCGCAGCTAAACAAGCTGTTCCACAAAAACAATAGAACATATGTGATGAGAACAGTTCACTGCAGGATTGTAGTTGGTACACTCATTCTTTCAAGACCTTTTGATAAAATTTTGTTTATATCCGTGACCAGAAACTAAAGATTTCATGCACAAATTCTTGCAGGTCGACGATGGACAACTAGATTCTGTCACCGAGTTGCTTCTCAAAATGAAGCAAACCGCTCATAAGAAGGTGTACGGTAATAGGGAGTTTGGGAGTGATGTGAGTTGATCGTTTCGGATATTAATTACTTTAAATCTTGTAGGAGTGTAATAATTGAGCTGAACCAAGCAACAAGCTGGGTGCCAACAACCTTCTATTACTATGACAAATATACGCAGTTGCAGGTTATTAAAAACTACATATATTATTATACATTATGATTTCTTTGTCTTTTTAGGCTGTCGAAGATGCGAAGAAACCAGTGGCCATTTCCGCACAACAACCTGAAGTAAAGAAGGAGTTATCACCCTATCTCTTTGAAGGTATTTTCAGTTCGTTTGGCCGGTTTGGCCGGAAAACATCGGAATAACAAGCATACAAGAAACTTCGCATTTGCGCACCAGGACCATTTGCGCACCATTTGCGCACAGCATTTGCGCACAGTATGTGTTATATTTACGAGAAGATAACATTAAAAATACACCTCAAATCAGCTCTTTAGGTGACATCTTTCTCAATAAGAAACAAGCACTCAACATTCTTGATCAAATCTCTAAACTCGACGGAAAGAAGGGAAGGAGAGGGAGGAGAAACGGGAGGAGGAAACCCAGGAGGTGGGAGTTTATGGGCAGGAGATATACATAGTGAATCCTCACTTGGTATAAAATTTGTTTGATTACTACTCACAATATGTTGCTTCATTTAGAGTACCCAGTGCAAATCTAATCGTTCGTTTAGCTTCCACTCGGACCCGGACGCCAAATGGTTGGACATGCCGATTAGATATCGATTTCATGAGAGTCTAGGTTTGTAGTTTGAATTCTCTTGCAATTTACTCCATTGAAAGTTTACAATTCAAGATCAACATTATATTTGTAGTTTGATCACGTCTGCATCCCAAACCCGGCGTAAAATTACACCCGTTATGTACATAATTCAGAATTCTACACCATATCCCAAGTTGTGCAGGCCATCAGTTTCTGGGAAAGCCAAACGTGTCTCATCTTCGAAAACGTGCACGAAGAGCTATCTGATGACGACGATTATATTGAGTTCTTCAAGGGACAAGGGTAGGTGCTTGGATTGAGCGTTTAATCTTAACCCTCTCTTATTTTTGTGATTGTTGAATGTTTATTGCAACTAGTACCCTTTGATTTCATTCACATTTTATAAAACAAGCTCAGACTTTTTTCTAGTTGTTATTCAATGATTGGTCGCAATGGTGGGCGTCAGGGAGTATCGATTGGTGAAAATTGTGGCAAGGTATTTTTTTTTATTTACCTTGAAAATCCTCCACCACTCGACTGAAATGGCAAAAAGTTCGGGATTAATAAAAAAAAAAGTACTCGTCAAAAGATATACCGCACCATGCCTATGCACAGGTCAAGTTAGTCATAGGCTAGGCGGGTATGTTCCGTTCACATCAACTTGGCAAGTTTATTCTTTTCTTTTCAGTTGGGTATTATTGAACACGAGATCGGACACGCATTGGGACTGTGGCACGAACAGAGCCGACCAGATGCGTCCAATTATGTGCAGGTTGGAATTATGTTTTCGTAGTCGCGGGAAAAAGAGTTTTCCTAAAATATCTTATGGCGAAATAAGTGGATTTCCGAAAAATTACATGATACCCGCATCCACATAAGCCAAAACTCACCAAAAGCGTAACTTACACCTCCAGATTATCAATAAATAAGTTCTAAAGTTCATCAAAGCCATAACTTCAGGTGGAAAAGGACTTCATTCTCCCCTCGTATATGAGCGATTTTCTTCAAAGAACCGAAGAAATCGACACGTTGGGGGTAAGTCTGAACATACCATTTTTGAAAGAAATTATTAAATTATTGCATTGTAAAGGCCCGGTTTTAATTTAGATTCCCTACGACCTGGGATCCGTAATGCACTATGGAAGTACTGCGTTTTCATCCGACCAAATGAGTAAAACACTGGTGACGAGGTGGGATGGATTCATAATATGTTGACACACATAACTCCTCTTTGCATTCTCTTCCCTTCGTCTATATTTCTCTCCATTTTCTCGTTATATCTTTCTCTCTCGCTTTCTCTGCGGTAACCTAAAAGTCACCTTATACCGAAACTGAGTATTTTGTTACATTATGCTCCTACTAATGGATTTTTATTGAGCATTTGCAAGTCCAATCACTCAACATTTTCCTTCAGAGACCCTCTCTACCAAAGTACGATCGGACAACGAGAAACCCTTTCCTTCTATGACATTCAGACAATCAATAAGGCATACTGTTCTGGTATATTTTATGATACTGTAGTTGCTCTAGATACGGTATGCATCCTTCTGTAGACTGCTACGGTATGACAATATTATCCAACTACTGTAACTCCATAAATTTTCAGATAAATGTTCTGGAGCTGGAATGAAATGTGAAAACGGAGGTTATCCTCATCCTTCCAAATGTGACAAGTGTATTTGTCCCTCTGGATTGGCGGGACCAAACTGTGGCCAACCTGAAGAGGCCAAAAGTTGGTTTTCTAATTCCATTCACCATAAAGCGTGGGTTTCGGCACTTTTGGCAACCCATTAGAATAGTTGACGTGATTCGATACTTCTCATTTTCAACAAAATATGTTCAGATGCCGAGTGTGGTGGCTTGATAGAAGTGACAGAGGAATGGACTGAGATTTCATCCCCTGATTTCCCTGATCCCGGATACGAGCCAGATCAGAAGTGCTCATGGCTATTCAAGGTATAGTTTATGAGATCATAGCACAAAGTGATAACGATTCAATGGATAATGTTCGGAAAAGTTAGTTAACAAGAGTTTAACCTCAGGTTATATGTAAGAACGAACTTTAGCCCTTGAACACTGCCCTCTTTTCGTAATTTAGAAAAGTAAAAGATAAATATTTGAATGTATGTCAAAAGCAGGGTAAGCGAAGTTTCCAAGACGCACTAGAACGTTTATATCTTCCGGCAAATATAAAACTTCAACCAACAGTGATCAGTAAATTACGTTTCATTCGATGAATATAACAAACCCATAGGTTCTCCTACGATGTTCTTCTTTTATTTTTGGTACTTGATTAAAAGTTGATAACTTTATTTTTCATGCGCCTGACTCCAAAAGAATCGAACTCGAATTTATCGAAGACTTCTCATTCCTTTGTACTTCAACTTGCACAGATTATGTCGAATTGAAAATAGGAAAAGATCTTAAAAATACCGGATATCGGTATGTTTCTTCATATTGTTTTAATTCACTACACGCAAGAAAAGCTGTAGTCTTGAAAGTTGAAAGTTAGACATTGGAATATTACATTATTAGCTATCTTTTGTACTTTATGGAGGTATCGGTATCGTAAATCATTCTGACTTTTCACTGACCATGATACTATATTTTCCCGCGACTTCTTATGGTTATATGACTAAATTCATAAAACCATTAAAACTGGTGCATTCCGGCAGAAAGAAAAAGACGGCGAAAGTCAATAGCCCTAATCATATTGCGTGTTATTCCAGATTCTGTTGCTATAAAATGCCAGAAGAGTCTTTTGTTTCCGAATCTTCCACAGGAGTTGTCATCTTCCGTTCACAACTGTCAAATGATGTCGGATTCAAACTGAGAGTCAGAACCAGTGAGTACCTTGCTCCATGGTCATACAGTTTTGCTCTGATTTTAATGGTATTCTTAAATTCTTCTCCATAGAGAAAATGTGGGCATTCAGCATTGAAAACTGATTACTTGCATATTGATATGACGAAAAGACTTTCGGGGGCAGAATATCATATTCTCAATGATATTATCAAATAAGTTATGTGTCATTTTCAGCCGACAAACCTCCGCACATGACTCCAGCACCAATAATGGCCACTACGACAGGTTTATCTTACAATATTTGCATTGTTCTGTACTGAAGCACAACACTGTTAACATATCAATTACTGATAAGTATCTGAGCGTACACATAAGTCAAAATCAGATATCGATTGATTTACAAGCACTTGATAGTCAAAGATTTTGCTTTTGATAAGAAGTTATAACATCGAAAACATCATTGACTTCACCCTCCCATTTTGTAGCGGTTCCCAAGACGATCTCTGGGGACAATATCTGGAGTGATTGGGGGGAGTGGAGTGAATGCTCCCGAAGTTGTGGAGGATGTGGGATCAAGAGCAGAGTGAGACACTGCAGGACCAGCCAGTGCCAGTAGGTTCATGTTATTAAGTACCCTAGAGCAATTAGAGTAATCGATAATTTCCAGGGTATCTCATAGCACCTTGACCAAGCTGGGTTTTGGGCTATAAGTTAACTTTGGCTTGGAAGTAGTTCATATCGCCTATCGTCGTACATATAATAATTGAAAAACACATTGGAAACCTTCAGACCCAAGTGTGAGCATGTCGGATCAGCATGATTCTACCCGTTATTCACAAACAATTAGAAGTCGCAGTATACAGTACGCCATCAACTATCTTTTATAATTTATCGTAGTTATAATCGAAAATATTGATTGTTCAGAGGCCGCCGTCAGGAATTCTCCACGTGCAATCTGGAGGCGTGCCCCGTGGACAAACACTGCGGGAAACTACTCTCCAGCAATAGATTATGCAGTGGGAAAGTTTGCACAAAGTGAGTTTATCCTTACCTTTATCTTATACTCCTATTTGTTGTCGAAAGAACTAACACCTAGTAGAAAATAGAATAAATTTATTTTATAGTTCAAGAGTTCAAGCCTCGTTCTTCGCAGTCGACATAACTGAAGGCTCCTACCCCAGTACACACGTTTTGACTGCGTTCTCGAATGTGTATTTAGAAGTAAAGAAGACGCCAGCTATGATTAGAAGTGTTTCTTCTTCACATCTAGTACTTCTATCAATCACCGTAATCCTTATTCAGGGCCACGGATGCCCTTGTCCGTTGTTCGGAACCGTCGTGTTGTCCCCCATTCTATAACAAAGAGGGAATGTGTGTCAGTGACCAACCAATACTCAGTGATTTCATCAGAAGAAAGAGGGAAAGTGAACAAAGTTAAGTTTTATCAGTGACTAGTGGTATACTACATCTAGTTGCGTGCTAATTATAAACCACCACAACTCTCTTTAAAGCGAAAAACTGGCCGGTTTTTGAAACACATCATGGACAAAAAACTGGCCGGTTTTTGAAACACATCATGGACAACTGAATTCTCATATATTTATGCTAAGTTGGTTGAATTTAGCTCGATTTTTTATTCTAATTTATGTTCATTTGCATATTATTCATTTGCATATTATGTTCATTTGCATAATCTGCATACGAATGCTGGTGTACTCGATGTGTTTCAAAAACCGGCCGGTATTTCGATTTAAAGCTCTTTCACTTTCTATTTACTTTCTCGAACATTCCCTTAGCTTGTTTCATATTTCTGTTGTGATATATCCAAATTCCCCAGTCCCATTTGCTCTTTCAATATGCACGAAATTATTACCGGCAACGTTTATTTCGAGTTTTCGAACAAGAAAAACAAAACAATATTTTGGATAAACGTCATATTGGGTCTCAACATTCGCCACAGAAAAAAAAATGAGGATCCCAAACTCAAGTGAACCAAATTATATGTCAATTACCAGCGCCATACCCCGTAAGCTATATTTTACAAAATAGGATATAGTTGAAACCGCAACTCAATATAACCCCTCGACCCCCAAACTAAATATCTCTTTTATTTTAAATCTGGCCCAACAGCTTGCGTAACTGATCTATTTCAGTTTCGCATCTAACAGTTACTATTTTATACGTTTTCTAACTCCTAAAAACAAATCGTCTTTTCTCATAACGGGTTCTATTTATATTATTTTAATGTAAAAATTTGTTTCGCGTAGTTGTTCTAATCTTAGTGAAGTCTTAGTATGGCAAAATCACAAAGACATAATTTAAAAAAATTATTTATGCATTAAATTAGATGCTATTCAATTATGTACATAGCTGAATAAAAATGTTTTCATTGAAAATGTATTATGCCTTTTTAGACATAATTAGGTTGTGTGAAAATAAAAAGAGATGAAAAGGGATAAAAGTATTTCAATTTTCAAAAAAATGCATAATAATGGTGATAAAAAATGGAAATAGGTTACATCATGTTCTTAAATGAAGAAAACAAATAAGAATATTAACAACAAAAAAATTATACACAAGCTTACTTGCTTTCTAGCAGCACAAGGGCGAGCACTGAGTTCTCAATTAGCAACCAAATAAAGAAAATAAAACAAGAATAAAACTCAAATATCCACCACAGTTTGATTGATCATTTAATTTCTCACAAGAAAAGCTAATAATAAATAATATGCAAAAAATTTTTTATAAAAAAGCCCCGGATATAATATCAAAATTACGCACTAATTTGCTCACAATATAATCCCGAATATTAAGCTTCTATTATGCAAAATCTCGGTTAAGAACTTAAAATCTCAGATTTTGGGAGAAACATAATAAACTTGGGTAAATGACAGCATTTTGGGATAATCATACGGTAACAAGCGCAAATAAAGGACTATTATACAAGATATAAAAGCTCATACACAAGCGGCTCACGAGGATAAAACAAAAATAAAACGTATGATTAAAAAAGAATAATAAAATTGAATAAAAAATAAAAATAAACTGAAACTACTCACCCTGCAGTGACAATGAGAGAAACTAGAATGTGGATGGGTTTTGATTAATACAAACACTATATTTTACTTTAAACTTATAATATTTATATAACAAACTTACAATTTAATTTAGACATATATTTGGATTCTTTTTATATTTTCAGTCATTAAAAACGTCGTATAAACCATAGTCGATGCTGCTTCTGAGCGAATCATAAGATAAGAAACGACGTAAAAAATATTAAAAGAAAAAAAAGGAATCTGCGTGACTAACCAGTGAAGAAATTACTCAAATATATAAAACTATAATCTCCAATATAATGTTTCGGGCAATAGTGGGATACGTACAGAAAAATCTCAAATGTTTCACAAAAACTACAAAACGTATTTCAAAATGCACAACAGTAAAGTTCTCAGTATTCAGAAGGTATCAGAGCTTGCAGTACCTACTAATGAAAATTAATATTACCATGATTAAACATTTTTGAACCCCATTTGTTTTATGCATACGTCCATAGTGTCCTCAAGACTGCCTGTCTATATGTACTATTTAAGCCGACCAAAATAAAATAAAAGTAGTAATACTACCTTTTCTTCAATGTCGGCTGAAGGTTGGAAGTTTATCAAACGAATATCCAGCTCGGCCACAAAGTGTGCATGAAATGTAGTAGACGTGATAGAATCCGGGAATAAAACAGAGGAGTCCGGCGAAGAGGAACACCCACCACTGCATGCCCGCTGAACAAATTAACACATATAATTACAGTTCAGTTTGTACACTTTCATCCTTGAATAAAGGTGCACGCTCCTGAAGCGTAAAACAATTTAAATTTAATTTAATTACAATAATTACAGTCTTCAGCTCATGTGTGGTATGCGAACCTGGAACCTACAAGCTATGAACAACCTGGCCTCGGACCAAAAATAAAAAAACAAAATATCCCACCTGTTTCCTGGTCGATTTCAAAGAAAACCAACGCGCCGTACACGAGTAATACTGAAAAAGACAAGTTTAAACAAATAAACCACCGAGTTAAAGAGGTACACTAGCCGGTTTTGAAACGTATTCTGGACGCTGTATTCCCATGCAGCGTATGCAAATACCTGCGCAATACTGCCCATTCTAAGGCGTTGTCAACATGTGTAAAAACCGGATGTTATATCGCTTTTAGGCACGGTTCAACCTTAGACTTTAATGGATAAGCTTATGCGCAAATGCACTCTCATTTGTGCATCGACTACCGTAGTTTAGAGGGAAAATGAATTTATCACTTTGTCTAAATTAGACGGTGTTTTATAGATGAGTGAACCCCTAAACCAATAGGCAAAGCACTAATTAATCAACGGATTGCCCTACATAAATATGAGTACTATTTGCATAAGCGATCCCAATACCATGTAATGTATGACCTCACTCAGAGCCCAGAAATTTGTGAAAATACGGTAGTGAAGAATCTTGAAACAGCACAAAAACTCACTGGATCCAATAACAGTCAGCATAATCGATCCTAATACCACTTTATAGTTTGATCGCAGTCGTGGATCACGGCATCCTCCTCTAAAATACGAAGAGTAATTTTAAATAAGAACAACTTAATTAAACATTGCTGAGCTACCATACAACTGCAGAAAATAAGCTGAATAAACGGACATCCCCATCCCATGTGGTATCAAAAGCAAAATGTTTCACGAAGAAATTATCCTCACAAAACTATTTCAAGTATAGTGCATAGAAACTACCGTTTCTGACATGAATAGTTAACATGATGTTTGATGAAAAAGTAGCATGTGTTTCCTTTTCCGCCCATTGGCCCATTTCGAACGCGTCCCTTAGGGCGCGTTCGGGATTGATTTTCCGAAAGGAAACTCGGCAAAATCCTCGTTCGGGATGGACATTTTGGAAACGTTCTAATGTTTGGAGAAAACAAAAAATACAGTATGAATTAGCATGGAAAATTTGAAAAATATGCGCGGGAAACGTTTTTTGCAAGCTAATTCATAGTGTATTTTTTGTTTTCTCCAAGCATTAGAACGTTTCCAAAATGTCCATCCCGAGCGAGGAATTGGTCGAGTTTCCTTTCGGAAAATCAATCCCGAACGCGCCCTAAATTATAATCAAACATAAGCATACAAAACAACAAACTTGATGTGATTATCATGTGGTCTGGAGACTGGTTCCGGGGGCGAAGTGGGGAATACTCCGCCTTGTGACACTTCTGGAGGGGGAGGGGGACATCTGAAGTATTATTCTTATTAAAGATTCTTAAACATCTAGTACTATTACGGTTGGATGAGTCACTGAGGGTTAGATCCTGATTACTGTACGATTAAGATAAACACAACAACTACGCGTCCTACTCGCCCTGAAGAAGTCAGACTGCAGACTGTGTTTGTTAGAAGCGCAGAGGAAAAATTGAGATGGCTAAACCAGAACCAAGGGTAAGAAAATATTTAAAAAAATATTTCACAAAGAAAATACCTCTCTATATCCTCCTCATCTCCGCTCTCGTGGCGATCCACTATCAGCTGGAAAGTACACATTATTAGATAAGCAAAAGTATTAGACAAACTTGACGTCTAGCTGAGGAACATAATACCACACTTATTTTCATCGCATTTATCCATTTTATTAATAAAAGTTCAAAGAAATTCCTCGCAAATGCGTATATGCTTCCACTACAAGAAACCGTGGGAAAGAAAATATTTTAGTGGGAAACTAACGTAAATGTAATGACGCAGTGCGCAAAATAAATGTATGCAAAAGGGTAAAAGAGAAGGAAATTCCCTCCTAACCTCACAACTACAATTCGGTTCATGCACTAATGAATTATAATACTGTTACAGTATGCCACAAATGTAAATGTAATGAAATTTAAATCTAAAACGTACGTGTTGTCCTTGTGATGCATTTCTCTGATGACCGGGCAAAGCATTCACAACCATCTGTTATAAAGTGGTTCTCGTTTTGTGAACACTTCTGCGGAATGGGCAGAAGGCACACAACGGAACTGGCACCTGGAAAGTGAAATATTAAGGTCATGCAGAATTTAAAGCGAAATGCTAGCCCCTTTATATGATAAGCAAATTCTATGTATCCTATGCTAATTTTGCACGATCGTCCACGGCAATCGTACAAAATTAGCATAGGATACATAGGATTTGCTTATTAATTTTCTAAAGAGGCTAGCGTTTCGCTTTAACGAGTAAATTACGTAGCATTGCGAGTGTTAAACGAATAATAAAAATACAGAGAACTTTTTGCAGAAAAAAGATCAATAATTGCAAGTGAACGAATCAAGTTGGATTATACTAGATAAAAAATATTATGTTACATTTTGAACAGTCAAATGTAAAAGAGCATAGGAGAGGGAGTCACAAACTGGGAGAATTAATAAGAAAAGATGCAGAAATGTAAATAATCGAAAATGATGGGCATACGGCAGTGAATATGAATAGTCACCTCGACTACAGACACATAGACCACCCACCACGGCTCTAGCAATCGATATATGTATCACACTTTCAATTAAGCCAAAAAAAAAGCTACGGGGCCCATTGATTCTATGTATGTATTAAATGAATTATGGATTTATGAATAACATACATCTATGAAAAAATACTAGGACATTAAGACATAAGACGCAGGAGGATAGAAGTATTTTATTTGTCCTCAATTCTGAATAGAAAACAATAGGGGGGAAAAGAAAGTTGAAAATAAATTGAAATTTAATTGAGGATTTAATTACGGGTGAACATTACATTATTCACATTTACATTGAATAAAGATGAAACCAAAAACACGAAAATCGTAACGGAATATTCAGTGGCAAAGGGAGAATCAAAATTGTGGTTTGTTTACATAGTTCTACGCATTTTTATTTACTTGTTTTGCTATGAATTAGAACTTCACATATACGCTTACAATTGATTGTCTCCCGGGCAAACTTTCGCACAATTATATTTATCCGGTGTATCTCTACTTTCAAAAAAAGGTTATGGAATAAACAAGAATATAGATAACAATCAACTACGCACTTGACAACTATGTATACACCATATTTATCCGGTGCAATTAGTGGTGCACAATATGCAAATTTCCCTAGTCTAATCTGATTTGGCTGCGAGCCAACCGACCGCAACGCAACACTCTGCGAAGCGAGTGAGAGTTTTAGAAACTGTTGAAGGCGGCCAGAATGGAAAAAAACAAGACGAATAAATGTTTATTAATAAATTTAATTGCGGCTGATTGTTCAGTCCCACCAGGGAAACAGATCGGCATTTGTTGGTCCGCCATAACTTCTGCGAAGAGTTCCGTAAATCTAAAAATGATAACGTTACACAAGCACGACATGGGCTATTTCGTTAGCAGTGTGAAACGATTAGTGTTACAGAAAATGCACGGAAATTTCAGTCTTGCGCAAGTTTAGTAAGAATGTACTAGTAATACTCACTGCGTAATATTTCACCAACTGGTCGAGGTTGATGAATCCCAAAGCATTGGGATCTCCGTAATCAACATAATACATTGCCGGATTCGTCTTCTTTTCGTGGGTACGCTGGCGAATACGATAGTGCCTAGAAAATCCGAGCCATTTACTAATTATACCGAATTTCTATAATGTTTACTAATAATACAAAATTGTTGTCGTACCCTGCGTCCTGCCGGCTCTCCCCCTGATACTAGAATTTTGATCCGAATTAGTTCACCTGAAGGATCCAGTGACTGTCCGATAACAGATAAAAAGCTTCAGTTCCGCGTACAAATCTTTGAGTGAATGGTCCAGAGGCAACTGAAATGAAAACTGAATTGGAAATTACGGGAGAAGATGCAAAATTGCAATATGTGAAACGGCCATACTGCAATTATAACACCCACCTGATGGTAAATCACAAAATCAGCGTTTCCCTTGATAGCGTCCTCGGCCTCCTTGTACGTGTGCACTCCGACATAACGCTGCTTGGCGTGAGCCTTGCTCTCGTCCTAAATTCTTTCGTATAGGGAGGCTTAGCCCGTGAGCAGGTTCTATATAAAATATGAGCTTATTAAAATTATCTCTTTACCTTATCACCCTCGGGTTCTGTTTGTACTGAAGAATCCCTGGATCGCACCGTCCTTTCCGTGTGATCGGGCCCAGTTCCCATGCCTTCCACAACGTACTGCTAAACGAATAATATTTAATTACTAGAAGAACAAGAACTTGTTTTGTTAAGAATTCATGATTCATGGAAAACTTAGTACATATCACAAATTTACCTTGCGTTTCGGTGTCCTGTGCCTACTTCTCTGCTTTCTGGCCTTCTTCAGTTCAGATGCGTCAGACTGTGGAGTGGGCGGGCAGAGAGTCAGGTTATGAGGTTCAATCGATGAAGGCTGTTCTTCAAATGGATCGGGAGCTCGTTGGAAGGCAGCTGCTGAAGGAATTGAATATCAGTTGTATCCTAAGCCGTCGGCAAACTAGGTAACACATAGAGTAGGCGAGCTGATAGTACAAAATAACAACATACCATTAACCGCGGTTATCTGAGGTTGTGGCTCAAAACGAGATTCCATTTGATTTCCTGGAAATAATACATTAACTAGTGGCTCCATTTTCAGTGATATTCAATAGAAAGAAAATATGGTGGGTGCCAACCTTCGAAGTACTGAATATTCTCATATTGTTGCTGAGCACTTTCCAGCTTATTCTTGCGTTCTTTGCGACGGCGTGCTGGAATTCAGAGTAAACATAAGTTGAGCAACAAAAGATAGCCAGAAGAGAGGATCCTATCCTCCAACGAGTCATCAACACTCACTCCGACTCGAGCTCTTGCTCGATTCGCGCAATCTCTCTCCCTCTCTGGGTTTCTTCTTCTTTTCCCTCTCTTTTCCTTTCTTCTTCTTCTTTCTGCTCTCCGAAGATCTGTCAGTGAGTTGCTCTGAATAAAGTTAATAGTTAGAAAAGGTAAATCATACAGTCCCGCACCAATACGGTACTATGAGCACCACTATGACCGCCAATATGGGAAGACATACCGTAGCCCTTAAATGAATACCGAAACCGTGCCACAACTACCGTAACCCTTACGTGAATAGGGACTTGTGATTTGCATCGGTGGGGGCGGCGGGGGTGGAAGCAGTGGGTGTTGTGCGAATGCATTGATTTGTGGAGCTGGAATCATGCCAGTCCCGTCGGAAAGAGAGAGGTTCTGCAGCTGAAATTAAGTGCATTGTAATGGAAATGCCGAATATAGTACAGACTACAAACTACAAGCTACAAACCAACAAAGTACACCCACCCTAGAATTGATCTGCTGGTTCTGACCAATCGGACATGCGGGTCCATGTTGACAGCATGTGAATTGTCCCGGACGTTGTTCACGAGGAGCATGAGGGAGAGGGAAGAGCACCGGGTTCTGAAAGCAATATATTTAGAGTAGGGGTTCGGGATTGAACCAGCGACGTATCCAATGAAAACAAGCTCTACCACTGCACTAAGCAAGGAATGATACCACCCACCCCAATCGTCTGATAGTTGTGCGATGGCGGTCCAAACGGATCGGGAAGCTTATTCGATTCAGGAGTGAGCGCCGTGTACGGTGACTGTAGAGAGTTGTACGGTGTGGCACAGTTCATACTCCTTGAATTGCTGAAATAAAGGAATTAGCATAGTACAGTATGATCAGGAACCGACATACAAACTACGATAAATTTCCCCCACCTTTTTCGGTTTTTCTAGACATTCGAGTTGACTCCGCACACAGTAGAGAATAAAAATTAGCAAAGAGACTGCCGAAGTACCCATAGCTTACTCCTTATATAACGGGCTAGGTATGCTAATTATGCTAATTTGTTGTTGTTTACGTGTCTAGAATCGACCAGTGAGTAGTATATAAAGGGTAGGTAATTGGGCTCAAACAGTCACTGAAGATACGCTTGACGATGACGACGAGTGTAAACTCGTCCGATCAAGGCAATGGGACGTCCTTCTGTTCGAATGTAAGTCATGTGCACATACTGTTATTCCTGGTCGAGGTGGCTACAGTACGCTGTCGTATTATAATACATATTATCAAGTCTAAGGTCTAACTACTCTATTTTCAGGATTCCGAAACGTCGAGCAACCAGTCCACCGTTTCCCACAATATCGACCAGATGATGCAGAAGTCTAGGACCAAACTGAAGTCGCTGACGCTCGAGTTGAGGTACGCTTTAATGCTATTTTACTTTACATCCTACCATCTTCAACGTCTCTTATGATTATGATTATGAATTGCTTCAGATGCTACGAAGGGGTGCAGTCTCAGTTGGACGATCTTCTCGACAGAATTCAACAGAAACGAGCAAATACTCAGGAAGCATTGGAAAAGGTTGGTTGATTTTGGATTATTCTTAGGCGTGTTCCCAAGGAGCAATTACCTTTTTGGCTCGAATCTGAATTTGGGTGCTTTCCCAAAGTATTGATTGTTTGTTTGGCAATCAGTTTCCATCATGTACACTTAGTTCTTTGCAGATTGAACGTCGTCTCGACCTGTCCGATGCCACGTTTTTGGAGCATATGGACTCCAGAAAGAGACAGATCTCCTCACTTCTCACCCAGAATACCATTGGACAGAAGGCTCTGTGAGAGTTTTACAAATTTAAACTTGTGTAGCATGAACACTTTCGAAACCTAATCTAGTACAAACATGTAAAATCTATCACAGAATAGCACTCAAAGTCATGTATTTTCAGTGTTTTCTCCACAAATGCCAAAATAGCCGTTGATATCGAGAAGCGTGTCGGACTCCTTTCAATGAAGATGCGAGAACTTGTCAAGATTGAAAAGTTCCTGAATACGGAGGGAATCAACCATCCGAAGGAGAGTCAGAGACTCGTAGAAGTACAGAAAAAGTTGGAACAGCTTGAATCGCAGGTGAGTAAGACTTTCTACATCTCTGTATTTGTAAGTCGGTATAACAATATGAAGTTCTGAAACAACACAGTACATTAATAATATGTCTCTCACAACTTAGCTGTCTGCCCAACATGGTCGTCATCAGTACTTGCAAACTGCACACGATGTGGTCTACAATGCAGGAGCACTCTCCGAAAACTATGCGCATGTGAGTGAACGGTCAACTGCGCTCTTCTATCTTTTTTTTTTCATTCTACAGTTTACGAAATTTTATAACATTATTATTGATCCATCTCTTTTCAGGCAATTGAGGCGCTCGACGACGGAGTTGACACTTTGGAACAAGTAGCTCGCCTTCCCTCACAAACGATCAAAAATGGTAAGTTGCGATTTAAGCAGTCCAAATGAGTCCAATCATTAGCTATACATCATATTCAGTTAGAATACCTTAGCCACTAATGGTACCAAACCAATTCAGCCTACTAATGGTACCAAACCAATTCAGCCGGTCTTCCCTCCAAGGAAACCATTATCGGTCTGCGTGACGGGCTGAACAACTTCTTGGAGACACTCAAGGAGAAGGTGTTTCAATTATAGCCCGTATTATTGTTAGACTAATAATTAGTTCAAAGTTACAAAGTTACGTAAGATCCAAGTCTCTCTCCTATCATGCACACATCTAGTTCCCAAGCTATTTGCATACCATATCTTGACTTGTTTTTGACTTTTAGCTCTACGTTGCATGCGTGATCGACAAGCCACAGAACAAGGGGAGAACTGAGCGTAAGTGCTTTTGTGATTTTCATTCTCTTTACTGTAATGCTTCGATGACAATTAACTTGACATGACTTTCGCCCACAACTAGATTTCAGGTCTGGAAGACGTGGTTCCGATAACTGCCCGTGATTCCCTTTACACACTGAAAAGCACTCAAGAGAGTCGATCACTCATTACTGTAGGAACTTACTACCCTATTTGGCGTTACAGTGAAAAGAATCCAATTATGTGCATTTATTCACGACATCGCAGTATCAGCGTTCATGAAGTGTGATATGCGTTTCTAGATAATTTACTTCTTTTCAGTGTTCTGGGAGTGACGTCTCTGCGCTGACCTGTTCCCAATCAGAAATGGGTAATTTACTTTATTTAGTTATTACACCGCCGCGTATCCACACATTAGGTCGTCCGCGCATATTTATCGATTACAGTGAAACATTGCCGTATTTCAGCCATGTAAACGAAGTGGCCGGAAGGATGAATACGGTGTTAAAACTTCGCATGATTGAAGAACGTTTCTCTTTGTCAATTATACATCAATACACATTAATTAGCCTTCGACATTAATCCATTCCTCTTTCTAACTGTTTTGCTTGAATAAAATCATCATCCGTATGTCCGTATGTGTACCAATTCCCTTGTCTTATCGTTCATCTCTTCATATTTCAAGGAGTGAAAATATTCTGAGGTGTCGTGCAGCCACGGACATCGTGCAGCCACGGACATTTCGAATTTCAAAATCGATCCAAACAAACAGCACCATTGGCCGCAGAGTGGAAAGTGACCGCGTAGAGCAGAAATCAGAAAAAAAAATCAGCAATTCTACCAAAATGTGGCTTACTGCATCTGTTTCATCACGGGTTCAACGGACTACAGCGGACACGTTTTTTGCATTTTTTCCGAGATTTTTTTGGAACTTGAATAATTTATGGAAAAACAATTATTTTCGTATTTCAACATGACCCACGTATGCACTGTTCAAGGCAAAAAAATCAGTGTTTTGTATGTGTTTAAATGAAACAGTGTTTTGTCTGTTTAGAGGAAACACAGTGTTTTGTCTGTTTAGACGAAACACATGGTTTTGTCTGTTTATGAGAAACACATGGTTTTGTCTGTTTAGACGAAACACAGTGTTTTGCTTTTGTTTACAACGTGGAACTTGGCGACATCGCCGCGCCAAAAATGATGGTCCGCCACAGCGGTGCCGCGCACTCTGCCTAAGGCGGGTGCGCCGGAGTGTGCGAATAGTAAATGGCGCACCTACGGCGGTTTCAGGGCGCATCTGGAGCGCACCTACGGCGGACTTGCCGAGGAACCTACGAAAAGTTCGCCGCCGCCCAACTGAGTTGAATATCCTGCGCCGCCCCGCTGTGGCGGACCCTCATTTTTGGCGCGGCGATGTCGCCAAGTGTTTCGTCTAAACAGACAAAACACTATGTTTCGTTTAAACACACTGTTTTGCTAGACAAAAGCAAACCTCTGTTTCGTCTAAACAGACAAAACACTATGTTTCGTCTAAACACACTGTTTTGCTAGACAAAAACAAAACCCTGTGTTTCGTCTAAACAAACTGTTCTGCTAGGCAAACGCAAAACCCTGTGTTTCGTCTAAACACACTGTTTTGCTAGACAAAAGCAAACCACTGTGTTTCGTCTAAACACAGTTTTGCTGGACAAAAGCAAAACCCTGTGTTTCGTCTTAATACACTGTTTTGTTAGACAAAAGCAAAACCCTGTCTGTGCTTCGTCTAAACGCACTGTTTTGCTAGACAAACGCAAAACCCTGTGTTTCGTCTAAACACACTGTTTTGCTAGACAAATGCAAAACTCGGCAAAACCCTGTGTTTCGTCTAAACACACTGTTTTGCTAGACAAACGCAAAACCCTGTGTTTCGTCTAAACACACTGTTTTGCTAGACAAAAGCAAAACCCTGTGTTTCGCAAAGTATAATGAAACTCCCTATAGTAATGATAGAAATGTTTCTTTAAACTGAGTCACTAGTAGATCGTAGAAAGTGTGCTGATGCTAAAATGCTCCGGAAAATCTTAGCCGGTATTGTGGAATACAAAATATGTACAAGTTTCGAGTTTCTATAACACGTAGAGGTAGATCAATGGTCATTATTTCCTACGCAGACACTCATTCGTAAATCGAACTTCGTTCGAACAATCCCACAATATTTTCCCGTTCGTAGCGTTTAATGTATGATCTCCTTGTATATTGTTGCATTTTTTGTTCACTTCCCTGTCCCTGTGTCCCTGTGTATTTTATCGACAAACTGTGCGTGTACATTTTTGTGTGCGTAATTAATACTATATATTATATCAGAACTCTTTATTCATGAACGTCAGCCAGCACACATGGGCAGAAAATTCACAGAAAATGATAGAAACAGAGCTGATTATGGGGGAAGAAAAGGGCACAGAAACAAATATGTCCTAGGGAAAAAGTCGAACGGGGATAGGGAAACTATACTAGGAACAGTGATTAGGAAACAATGGGTGCATCAACATACCAAGTTGGAAATCACAAACAAATTCAAACTCTAGGTCCAACTTAATGCGAAGTTGCAGTCACAATCAAATTCTAGGCTGAAGCTCCTACGAAAACAGGCCAGAGGTACAAATAAATAAACAAATACAAATACAAACTGGAAGGGTACAAACTATGCAAAGCGAACTACAACCTGAAATACTGATGTGACCAACCAATGCATTCCTCTACAATTTTTCTTGGTTCCATACACATCATTCTCTCTTGACTCTCTTTGGAGGATTCTAGAAATGTGTAATTTAATAATCGGGTGCAGAGACCCAAATGCAATTCTGTTTCGGTTTGTCTCACCTTCGTTTATTCAACCTACTACATCTCTCAATCTCTCTCTATTCCATCTCTCCTTTTCTATTTCTCTCTCGCACTCTATCTCTATGTCTTCTGTTACTTATGTATGTTCCTTTCACCCACTGAACACTCATTATTCACTTATGCCTTAGCCATTGAAACTTACGACTCTGGACAATATGCGACTAATTGTATCGTGCAAATTTGCTATGGAAAGTGCCCACATACAGTAAGAAAGTATACAGTTTCATAAGTTTATAGCACAGATGATTTTTGTATTAGTTAAGTAATCGAACCTGGGTGGGCGGGGCTGGCGAGGCTGGATACACCGGGTCTCCAGATTGGGCCGGCTGGGCCGTTCCGTACAGGATCAGGGACCATCCTTGGAAGGTACCTGGAATGATACTGCAATATAAACAATCCATTTTCTTCACCAAGAAATTTTACCCTAAGAGTAAAACAGAGAAGAGAAACGTATCAGAGAGTGCTAAGAGTACCATAGTAAAAGAATCGACTCACCTTCAATTTTGGGATTCTGCGTGACCGACTCAACCGTGAGCACCCATGTTCCTCTGGGGTCCTCGCCCCACTGATGTACCGAAAGGAGGGTCCACTTGTTGAAACTTGTTCTTTCTGGGTTGGCGTCCTAAAGAATACGGTAATATTTTTGCGGTAATATTAGAACCCCAAGAACCACATCAGCCTAGAACCTCGCACTCACGAACATATGTTCATCGATACAAGCTACTGTATTAATAACACTTCCCCACCAGCTCTCTGGGCGGCAACAAAACTGTTCGTGTTCCGGCGGGCGAGAAGAGAGTCAACTTCAGATCACCACGTTTGCCGAAAGTAGCAGAGAATTGCACCTGAACGAGGAAGTTAAATAACAGGAAAACTCCCACTTGCGCTGAGGCTGGCAATAAGTCAACAAACCACTTATGTGCGTACCTGAACGTGTTCGAGATAGAGGATAGGAGTTCCTCCCTGACATCCATTTACCTCGAGGGTAAAGTTCATTTGGAAACGGCCTTTGATTGGGCGGGGACTGAATAAATAGAATGAAAGGACCGACGGGAACCCGCATAATTTCATAAACCCTGAACCAGTCCTGAAGACGAATATATAAAGGTACTCACTTGGGAGCAGTGAGCTTATGCTCGTAGGTGCAAGTGTGCTGTTCCGGAACAGTCTTCCAGGTCTTGGCCATACGAACGAGATTCGCACCGTCCATCAGACCATAGCCGAACCTGGTAGAAAGGTATTCAACAATGCGACTGG
The DNA here is from genome assembly GCA_036852015.1 of Pelodera strongyloides. Taxonomy (NCBI): domain Eukaryota; kingdom Metazoa; phylum Nematoda; class Chromadorea; order Rhabditida; family Rhabditidae; genus Pelodera; species Pelodera strongyloides. The sequence goes on along the minus strand of JAANDG010000608.1, from coordinate 38,976 downwards.
ATTTTGAAATGTATGACATTTGTAATGCCACTTGTATGTTATTTGAATGCCATGTATGCTATGAAATGAAAGTAGCCAATAATCTCAATTTCACTTCAATCTCACTTGTTACTGATTTGTCTTCCGACTCCGTTCACGGACCATCCAGGGTTATCCAGCAGAGGCTTCGGGTTGGAAGATCGCAGCACGAGATGCTGCATATCCCTCCACGTGAGCGCAGGACTAGAAATTTTGGCTTTTAGGTTGATTATGGAATTTTGACTTTGGTGGTGTTGACCCAGAGTCTTCGAAACGCTCACTTAAACCAAATGATCGCAACACGAATAATAAAAGCTACAATACGAAAGCCGCAGGAGATCAAATTGAAAAGTGAAAGAAACATACTTGGCTTCAAGACCAAGGGCAATGATTCCAGCAGCAAGGGGAGCCGATGCGGAGGTTCCCGTGTGCAATTTGGTACATCCAACTGGCACATCCAGAGTAACCTGGAAAGCAATTAAATACTTACAGTAATAGGTAATGTTAAAAGCACTAAAGAGATGGCCAACGAAACACAAAGATATGGCAAAGTGTTTTTGTGTTTAAACAGTGCACCATTCGGGTAAGATCTACATAGTACGGCTGTCAACCCAAAAATCTCGTTCTCGTCAAATTCAAATTCAAAAATTCACAATAGCAGGTTGATCGAGGTTTGCAGATGAATAAGTGACGGCGATGCTGGACGGACACTCCTCCAGATACCACGGACGGTGGTTGTCAAAGGTGGCCGACGAGACGGACAGAGTGTAGATGGACGTGGTGTAACCATCGGCGGAACACGAGTCTTGCCTGCAAAGTGGGAGAAATCAACATCGAAATCAAGCATCACGAGAACGGCGCAGTTAATACTGAAGTGGGTAAGTCAAAACAATAGAAAAACGTAGATTGTTCACACTGTAAATGCCTACTTGGCTCCACCGTTTCCGCTGGCAAAAACGTAGATGTTTCCCTTTCCGCCTCTTCCGCTCTTGGTTCCTCTGAGGAGGGCTTCCCGGGCAAGAGGTCCCGGTCCGTCAAGGGTCATTCCGTCGTCTTCGGGACTAAACAGGAAGGAATTAAATGTGGTAAGCGAATGCAACACCAAACAAATAACCCCATAGCTTCGAAGGCAAAGTCCGCAAGCTGAACGTCTCTTGCCCAAAGCATTGCCGTTTCACTCGAAAATGATATCAAATCCCCAAGACTTACCCCCAAGAGTTAGAGTAAATATCGACGTGGTCCTGATTCAGAGAAAAAGCAGCAGCCTCCACGAAATCCGACACTGAAATAAGGTGCACATAAATTGATACATTGTACAAAGATAGACCGGAACAGATATACGAGAAGAGAGTGATCCGTGGACTCGCAGAGTAAATTCGAAAAGTATCGCTCAAATTTGATAACCTGACGACCTAGGAGACGTCGTTAACATTAAGGGCGCGTTCGGGATTAATTTTCCGAAAGGAAACCATGCAAATTCATCGTTCGGGATGGACATTTTGGAAACGTTCTTATGTTTGGAGAAAACAAAAAAATACAGTATGGATTAGCTTGAAAAATATGCGCGGGAAACGTTTTTCGCAAGGTAATTCATACTGTATTTTTTGTTTTCTCCAAGCATTAGAACGTTTCCAAAAAGTCCATCCCGAACGATGAATTTGTATGGTTCCTTTCGGAAAAACGCGCCCTTACCAAAGGAAAACCCTGAAAATTATCTTCTGAATTGTCTTCAAAAACTGACCCGCTCCGTCCAGCATCCTCACTCCACCAATCTTGGCCTTAAAGGCGACTCCGACACCACATTCGTTGTTTCCTGCCACGGCGGCAACCTCTCCAGCACAACGGGTTCCGTGCCTATAAGATACCAATTTTCTAGGGTGCAACGCCAAAAACTTTCGTACCAGTAGTACAATAAACGTAAGACGAAGCCCAGTTTGACGGACGGCGAAAGGCAATGCACCTGTTTTGTCCATTATCCTGAGGTGTGGGGTTATCGTCGTGATCGTTGATGTCGGTCGAAGCCTTCGGATCATAGTTTCCCCTCAGGTCTGGGTGACTCATTTGGATTCCTGAATAGAACAATTTGTTTTGGTACAATCTGATCTAAGACGGAGCAACACGGTGGCAGTCCAGGCAAGCTAAAGAATATACATACAATAAGAAACATGAGGAACACATACGGAGAGGTTTTATGTAACAGAACCAAATCTTACCGTCATCCAGGATAGAAATCGAAACATTTCTTCCCGCGTAACCCATGAGCCAGGCTTCACGTACGTTCATGTCAAAGTTACCCGCAGCACCACCATTCTATGAGTTTGTAATGTAAATTCACTACGTCGCAACCAAGATTTAATTATGTAAGTATCAGTCACTAGTTAGTAACCAGTCAGTGTTGTTCCGCTTTACTTTATTACTAGTTCCGTATAACAACGTGAACGTCCCGCATGCGGAAAAATGTGCATGGCGAGTTTATATCTCATTAATGATGATCAGACTCATGTTCATGAATGTAAGTAAACGTGTACATGTCGCATGTAATGTACATAAACAAAAACTTACCAGATACCATTGATCTTTGTAGTACGGATCGGGGAAGGGCAATTTCGGAATATCCAATGGCGATTCTCTTCTCAGTAAATGGCCAAGGGCGTGACGAGCTGATCGGGGAATCGGTCGAACAACCTGTAGTGTATTTTTATAGACGTAATGTAATGTAACCAGTTGGGGACGTAATGTAATGTAACCAGTAACAAACAAATTGGGTAGTATAACTACGAGGAACGCCCAGTTTAAAGATGAAATCAAAGGGCAGGGTGTACCTCTGCGGTCTCATCGCTGAAAACGTAATCTCTCTTGGTGCGACGATGGGGTCTTTGGGCTTCAACCTAAATGAACATAATTTACGTAAGTAACTTTTACAGTTGGCATTTTACAATTTACAAAAACACCACCCACGCGTAGCAGAGGACAATTGATACGTGATTATTTACAACGTACCCATTCTACGGCCGGATGTGCTTCAAGCCTCTCCACAACCGCCCTCTTGTGTCTGCGAGTCTTGGTTCCTTCGTTGTGATAAACGAAATAATGGTTATCGAGGAAAGGCTCGCCCTGAAATGAATGCATATAGTTCAGCATAGTGACAACATGATCATAAAGTAACAAGGAGATTACAACACTATACAGTACAGCCTGGTCATATGTTGGCAACTTGCCCACATACCCGCACGTGCATGTCGTGGGCTTCGGCGATTTGTTGGGCCAGGGTGTCATCCCTTTTCGCCAACCGAATCACCGTGTGAGAGACTTCAGGACATTTCTCGTCATCCAGACAAATCTGAAAGATGTATATAATGAGAATACAACGTCGACGTCACGTCGAAAAAACAGTCAGCAGGCGGAGAAGAGGTGCAAACTTACAGAATCGTGTTCATTTGCGCTGACGAAGGAAGCCAGAAGAATGGTGGGCACTATCAGAAGTAGACCGCGCATCTTGAGTAGGACAAGAAGGCTGATTTCTGAAATAGTAGGATGTCATATTTGTCAAATTCTAGAAGATTGACCAAGAAACGAAGAAATGAGCAAGTACAACCAACCTTTCTGTTTTCTGGGTAACTGGTTGATGTGCGTGGTCAGCACATCATCCCCGACCAACCACAGATAGGTCCACACTGCAAAGAAGCACTCTTTTAAGCAAAGATGATCAGACTGGTAGACATGCTAATTGCTCTGAGTTTGTAAACAACGGAACATAAATTCAATTAATAGACAGTGAATGGTCGCTAAATTATGTTTCACCACTGTATTACGTGTTTTCTCCACAATGGTATTATTATTTCCGGAAGAGTAGAACTGCTGTACCATATGTGCACCATTTCTCTCAGGCCTCCCCCATGGAGCAGGTGAAAATCAAATAAATGATGTACTGTACATGTAGATGTCGGGATGTCGCACTTTACCTACTGCATAAACACTGTATGGTGATATCCCCCATCAACACACAAAAGAAACTACATACACGTTTTTTCCTCAGAACAAATTAGTTGCTCAACACTGAAATGAACTTTATTTTGCAACGAAAAAATATTAACACATTTTCAGGCTATTGAAGCGCTGGACGACGGAGTGGACACATTAGAACAAGCACAAGAAACCCAAATAAGTCGACGTGCAAACTTTGTCGGAGCGCACAGGTACTGATGCAGATGAACATGAACCTGAATGTTGATGTCAAGCGCGCGTATCCGAATTAAGTATTTGCGTAAAAACTCAAATTAAGATTAAGCGTAACACACTTTAGAGCGATGCGGGCCACAGGCGCGCCGAGCTCTAGTCAATATGTCTAGCACAATACCAAACCCAAACCAATTGTGTTTCAGCCGGTCTCTCTTCCACGGAAACAATTATCTTAAACAGTATGCTATACTTCGATTGCATTCAACTTGGCATAACTTTGGTGTCATCCCACAACTAGTTTTCAGGCCTTGAAGACGTGGTCCCGATCACTGCCCGAGACTCCCTTTACACACTGAAGAGCACTCAGGAGAGCTGATAACTCATTACTGTAGGAGTTTATTCCTCTCGTGACTACTTAGCATGGGGTACCTGACTACCCGTATCATACATAACACCATAAACTCGCAGTATCACAGTTCGTGCTCATGTAGTCAGAAATGCATAAATTACTTTTTCGACAAGGAATTATTTACTTTTCAGTGTTCTGGAAGTGAAGTCTCTGCAGTCGAATGTTCCCAGTCCAAAATAGGTAGTTCGCATGTAAATACGCTAAGTATCCACACATTAGGCCATTATATGTTAGTCATCGACTACTGTTACTATTATTGTGAAACATTGCCGCATTTGAGCCATGTAAACGAAGGATGAATACGGACAATACGGTGTTAAAACTTCCACGATCTCAGAATGTTTCTCATTGCCAATTATATATCAATACACATCAAGTTAATTACCCTTCACGTTAATCCATCCTTCTTCCTTAGTTTTTCTGGAATAAATTCTGTTCTACTTCCGTGGGAATGTTCAAACTTTCCATGATACCATAGGTGCACCATTTCCGTCAGACCTCCCATCCATGGAGCACGTGAAAAAATGGTGTACTGTACGTGTAGTCGATGCCGTACTTCACCTACTACAGTAAACAATATATCGTTGATATCCCCCACCAACAGACAGAAGAAACCACAGACACGTTTCTTTTTTTTTGTCAAGGAAATTAGTTGCTCAACGACTACACTACCGCTCCATAAACTACCAATAATTGGCACACTTCAATAAACACATTTTCAATAAAAATTTACTTTTCAACAACGGAAAATTTGCATCCAACAGAACAGAGTGAGTCCAAAACACCGAAAACCATCACCACGAGTTACACTAGGGAAGGGAAATTAGTACAGCGGAAAGCCAGTCATCATAGCCAAAATGCAAATTGCAACAATATCCCGCATCCTCGGTTCTTTAATGAGTTTGTTTCGTCCAGCTTTCCGCCTGAAGAACGAGGAAAAAAGGGAATCTAGCAGCCCGAACTAAAGAAAGGGGAACAATATAAATGAAAATCACAGGAAAATTGTCGGCAATTCACATAGTATAATGGAAAAGAAGGCACTTGGACATATCCCGAAAACATACGAATGCATTCAAACCATGACAGAGTACAGAGGCGTTCCTATACTTTAACATAGTTTTTCAAAAATAGTATAAAAACGAAAATGGCTAAAGAGAGGAGTTAAATTCTCAAAGTAAAATATCTTACAACCTTTACCCGACAAAATCGTTGACGGTTATTCATTTGAAAAAAGTGAATACATAGACAATAGCTAATAGCGAATCAATGTGAAAAAGTGCAGAGTTGTGAAAATCAGCTAATACGGTGAACGTTCTACAAACTAAAAAGTATACTAATAATAAGGCAAGAATGAAGAATACTTATTGTTATTGTCAGTAGAAAGCTACACTTCAGCGCTCAATCAAATTACTAAATTAATATGCTGGTTCTCAATCTCGAATCATATCATAGATAAACCAATATGCAAAATGAAAAAAAAGTAAAAGTAAAGAAGTTACAATCACAGCATGCACTCAAGAAGAATCAAAACTATCAACTACATATTATGCAATAGAAATATGGGGCTAATTCGTTTTGATATGGATATGGGCGCATAAAGATATGGGGAAAATAAAGGATTTCTCGTAATAGAAATATGGGCAATAAATTGTAGCAAAAAGAAAGCAGCGAAATAAAAAGTAAAAGTAAAGAAAACAACTACATCATTGTATTTACACAACAAAATACCAGATAACCCATCAAATAAATGTCAAAAAGTGGAGTAAAAAGTAAATAATTCTAAACCAAACATGCTCCAGCTTCGCAATTATCACAGTTACTTTCACATGCCAATTTTATTTCATTCTACAGTACACCTCGTATTAAAAAACCATAAACCACAGTAATTTGAATAGCTCCGCCTACCGTACCCTTCTCCCTTCTACATTTCTATTTTCAACTTTGAATGAAATAGTTCTTCATCATCTGAATCAGTTTCCGATTCCAAAATACGTACCCGATCCGTGGCACTATTGTAATGTGGAAGTTGAGTGTACCTAAAGTCACTTACTTTCAGATCCTAATATACGAGGAAAAAAATAAACTAATACAGAAGTAAATCGTAAAATCGTAAATCAGTCCAAACTCCGTTAGATAGGCACGAATTGTTTATCCAAAGATAGTAGCTTATTACTTCAGCAGTGAAACATCACACTGTTACATGTTACATTTCATCGCAAAAAGGACACTAGCGACTAGCCTTATACTCTATCTTCATAAAACTACCAACCCAACTTCCAAACAAGTGAAAGTTTAAAACAAAACATGAAACCAACTCGACATTCGACCCGCTGCTGTCCCTGCATAACATCAAGGCGCCCACTCCGACGAAACCCATCACCATTACGACAACCACTACCTGTAATCACACTCTTTTTCAAAACATTAATACATTTTTTTAATGAAATTCGAACAAAAGAATACTAACAAAATTTGGATCTATGGGGCATAATAGCCCACAAATACAAGCACACATAAAACTATGGTAAATAAAAACTAGAAACACGTAAATTCAGTATAAAATAATTGAATAGAATGCACACAAAAAAAGATTATCTGTCAACTCACCCATATAAAAGAGAGTAATAATGAAGACGAATGCTCGCCGGGACGATGGTAAACGGCGTTTGAAGAACAATCTTCTGCAAAGAAAATGAGTGAAAACGGAAATAAACACGCAAACAGTCAATCAATCCTAATCCGCAATGGAAAAAAGAAACTTGGAACATAAAATGAGAAAGACACGCTGACCACAATGGTAAACCTCGGGCTTCTGTCCAGGAGTACAACAAGGACGACAGTAACCGACTGATCGATTGCCATATCCTTCAGCACAAGACGAGCAGAATAGGGGCCCTGAGAGTCACATCAATTAAGAGGTAATACCTCACATTTACATATTTCAATTTTCAAGAAGTCGTGGTGCATAAGCACATCACCCTACCGCATAAGTACACCCCCCCCCCCAGAAGCGCCCAATAGATACTTACTAGACACCGAGTCACACAAGATACCATCCTAAAAACTCTCTGCGACCGGCTAACACCAAATTTCAGTCTTCCAAAGTAAGCGCAACGAACCTATTGATCACTTCACAGAAGTAAGCTGCAGTTGTACAAACAGTTCTTTACCGTTTTCATAATAAGAAAGATCAAACCCCATATCAATCACATAATCCCTTACCGGCTCCGATACAAGTCTTGCATGCTCCGTCACATTGTCCACATCTGTTGTTATCTCCCAAGTAGTATCCCTCGCCACATAAATTCTCCTTGAGAACACAGCGTGCTTGGACCAGATTTGACTCCCCTAAACAGAAACATATAAAATAGGCACAGGCCTCCGGAAAATGTCCGAATCCTCCAAATCCTCCAAATAAAAAATAAATAAATAAATAAAACAGAAATCCCATTTGGAAACAGTACCCATTTAGAGTAAATCCAAAATCACTAACTCAAATAGATAAACAAAGACTAATTTGGTACCATATAGAATCGAAAGGGAAAGTAATAATGTGTAATCAGGGACGGATAACAGAAGACAAAACGCATGCACATATAGAACAAATAACCACCACCACAACATACCGGACACAGTTGAATTGTGCTCTGATGAAGAATTTCCGTCTGAAACGCACTTCAAATACGTAATACATACACAAAACACAACATCGACTACAAGAGACGCTAACAAATAAACAACAATAAGCAACACGGACGGCTTAAACACTCATGTACTTTACAAGCCAACTGTTCACAACACATAACGGATAAAACATTAGCGCCTGTAGTGATCGCTACAACATACATCTTGTATTCACATCAAAAATTGCCTCGTATATGTACAGGTCCCTCGTTTCCTCTCGGTGCAAGCCAATGAGGCAGGTGTATTGTGTACTTATGAATATGGTTTAACATTCACAACCACATACTCACTAACTTCTCTTAAAGCACATACAGGATCACATCACAAGCTATCGTATCCGCAATCCGTAACAACGATATCTACGTATATATACACTCAGAACCATAGCCATCTAAAATCATCCCATCTAAAAGAAACTAAGAAACCCACAGTCTGCCACGAGTCCACTTGGACACTTGTCCATGCACTGTCCGTGATTGAACTGTCCATAATGATCGACGTCAATCAGAAGCTGAGCACCAGGACATGTGTCGCAAACCTGATAGAAAACAAGGATGTTCTAAAGTAATAATTCAAACCTCGCGTCTGGGTAATCTGGTTAAAAGTTTTGTGGATTTTTTCTTGAAGACACAGTAGGTACCCCAGCTAAACTTCAGCAACTTCAGACAATCTGCACTCTACTTGACTTTAGATATACAATTATCGCGGAACGAAGTATCAAGTCACACCCGATCAAGAATACGAACAATGTTTTTCCATGAGCTCGAGGCATCTAAAGTCCAAATACGAACAAAACAAAAAGAAGGCCCAACGCACCTCAGCCTTGCTGCACGTTTTACACTTGGATGAGCAAATTTTGCACTTATCTCCGTCCACGTAGTACCCATCGTCACAAAGAGGGACGCATCTTAACAGGTTGAGATGATTATGATTTGACAATTCTAGCAAGCCATAACGATAGGCGACGCGACGTAATCAATACCGTAGCAATGGCCACCGGTTTAACGAACCAATCGTTCTAATCAACACAAAACCATCTGATTAGGAATGTTCCCAAGTTCCAGGTATAACGAATTTTTTTCTTATAACAAATCCCCCAAGAAATAACAAATAGTCAGCATCCCTTGATGAAAGCATGGAAGGACCAATGAACAAAAAAAGACATGCAAAACACAAATTTCGATATAGGACCAAAAAATTGAAATGAACAATTATACATATATGCAAAAAAAAAACGCTGTAATAAACGGCTCACTTTACTCCAATTATCTCCGGATGACTGAAATTTCGAATGAGGGATACTGTACGTCTATACTATGTATGTATTAAACTCTGCGCAAGCGCCCTGATTTTTGTAAACGACTGTCTTGCAAATGCGGAACGCTAATACTGGATCAAAATACAATCCAGTAACCAGCGTTTACTTCAAAATGTGCGGCAATTCGCAGCAACGAAAGCAGCACCGCCGTTTGGGTTTGAAATGAACATATTTAGGACACTTTGGTAAAACGCGCACACTTATAAATATGACTGCAAAAAATACCAACTGGCTAACCAAATAAAATTCACTTACTTGAATCCCGCTCTGTTCCGGAGTGTTTGTGTGAAATGTTTGCATGAGAAACATCCAGTCGCACTACCCGATTCAGTGCATCCAGAAGCACATTCTTCATGACAATTGCCAACAGAATTGAGGTCTCCGAAAGTGATCTGCTCAGAGACATGGTCCGTCTGAATTAGAATACACATACAATTCGTATCACTGGAATGAAGCTGGAACTGTAGCAGACGGAAGTTCCCATATTTCACTTTCACAAATTCTACTATGGCTACACATATGCGGAAATTCGGAATTTTTTGGTAGATTCGCATTTCAAAAAAGGAGTGTCACTATTCTTTCCATAATAGGTCTATAAATGTGTATCTTAATTGCTAAATCACTAAATAAAAAATTCCAAATAGAATGAGAGGCAATGAATTAGCCTAAATATAAAAGAACTATATTCACAATTTTCAACATAATTCTGTATTTAGAACACTGCATTGAACAAATCGGATGCCTCATCTAGCCTCGACTTACGAGAAACAACTCAAATTCGGGGTCAACAGCACAATCTCAATTACGTACGATTTCCTATTTAATGTTACACATTTTTCGTACTAATTTATTTGTTAAACTTTTCGAACCAAAATAATAATTTAGAATTCTTTTTTGAACCCGTGTAATTGTTGAATTTTGGCCGTCAAACATGAATCAATTCTTTGTAATTTATTTGTGATGTTTGCATTTGATTTATAATTGTGTACAATGTACTGTATTCCTGTCACAAAACCATAAATTGCAAATAAAGTTGCTGCTTGACCGCTCAGTGTCACGGGGTGCGCCCTATATCGCGGATATTTTCAGAGGCGGGCTACGGTGGATTGCGCACAATTTGCAAGCTGCAGTGACAAAAAGAGCATGGAAACTCTGAAATTTCATCGATTATTTGACTTTCTCGCGCGTGTAATGTGCACTCCGTTCAGCTTAGTATGGCAGAATCAAGCAGCAACATTAAGGAAAACGAAAAATAGAATAAAAAACGTTATCATAACTCTTTATTTCATGGGCATCAGTCAGCACATATGGGCAGAAAATTCACAGAAAATGATAGAAACAGGGCTGATTATGGGCGAAGAAAAGGGCACATAAACAAATATGTCCTAGAGAAAAAGTCGAACGGGGATAGGGAAAACTATACTAGGAACTAGTGATTAGGAAACAATGGGTGCATCAACATACCAAGTTGGAAATCACAAACAAATTCAAAATCTAGGTCCAACTCAATGCGAAGTTGCAGTCACAATCAAATTCTAGGCTGAAGATCCTACGAAAACAGGCGAGAGGCACAAATAAATAAACAAATGCAAATACAAACAGGCAGGGTACAAACTATACAAAACGAACAGCAACCTGAAATACTGATGTGACCAACCATAAATGTATTCCTCTACAATTTTTCTTGGTACCATACACAATTATTATTCTCTCTTGACTCTTTTTGGAGGATTCTAGAAATTTGTAATATTAATAATAATACTCTATACCGGCCTCCAACTCTTTTGTAGCACAGTTTTCTTCTTCTAAAGGGTTATGGATTTTTATTCCAATCTAATAAATTAACAACCTACCAATGATCGCGCACAAAATTCTCTACTCAAACAAGTTTTCATCGATAATTAACAAAATCAAAGATTCCCGCTTAAGCAAAAATAAACAACAAAAAAGAGGGGAAAGTTTCCTATAAATGAGCAACTGGGCAGGGGCGGGGACATATCACAGATGGACATTGTTGTAGTGTACAAATACATATAGAAACGGAGGACGGAGACTAGCAACATATTGGCCTCTTCGAAGACAAGGACAGGACGCGTAGGGGACACATGGACACGCACTGACGAGTACGTACATCATGGGACACTCCCATAGGACATCATAAGACGTTGTTGAACACCTATGACGTGAACATAGCAGCGAATATTCCAGAAAAATAGTCCTTCAGGCGCTGATAGGTCAGGTCGGCTGTACTGGGCAACTAAAATTACAAGCACATGCCTAGATCCCTACATGATATGCCCTTTACTGCTGCACTTCAGCTCCCAAACTAAAAGACAATTACTTTTTGGCTTGCGTATGATAACTAAGAGACTCACTCATTAAACCAAAAACACAAAGGCTACCCGTAATTCTGGTGGGCAATTGGCAATTATGCGACAACACATAAATTTAGCTATGGGAGGGGGTTACAAAAACAGTCGGGGGTGGAAACAGAAATACAGAAACACACAACACACATAGGAGCGACAGATGGAAGGAGAGAAAAGTATATATCACACCGGAGGGGAATGACTGTCAACATACGAAATTAATATTTAAAGGGTCGAAATTATAATATTGATTAGGGCTGCATTTACAGATAGAAAAGAGGAGTAGACTTCGTTAGACATTGAATACACGTAATAACAAACAAGGGATCTTTTTCTTCTTCGTAGACCGCTACGTATAAAACTCAGTAGCGTATAATTTCACAGTGACAAAACAAGCCAGTTCAATTAGCAATCTAATAGCAGATGGTACAAACATCTCAACCACATGCTCTGGCTTATGATGCCTCTGTCAAACAAACATTACTGACTACAGACTATAAACACTGCCACAACGACGATCGGTACGTACTATGCACACGGGATCCAGGGTGGGAAATGTTGATTATCAGGCAATCAGGGCAGAGCCGATGAGGCACGCCGGCAGGCAATGAAGGCGGCAATCGCTATGATGAAGAGCACGAATACCTGGCACACCATCAACACTACGGGCAGCGAGATCTGCAGAAGAGAGACTGAGAAACTCGTACTAACTGATTAGCATACAAATGACACTGCTCCCCTAAACTGGAATTAGCATGCTTAGCTACTAATGGTCATGCAACATGGAACAAAAGACAATGACACAAAACAACAACGAAACAACATAGAACGCCACCAAACACGCCCAGTGTGATCAAAGGCATATCAAAATCAAATTCCCCATAAAATAGAATTCCAGCTCCAAAAACCCAAAAGAAGAAAAATGTGCATCGTGGACGAGTAGGCCTGGGCCACGGTATGGGGGTAAAAAAGAAAATAAAACAAAATTAAAGAACACAATACTGAGATTATTAATCAACCTGAACGAACCAACACTAAATACATCATTGACCCTAAGGCTAGCTAAGCGATCTGAGGCCGTATTCACCAACACGCAGGGAGCCCTCCCTGGCCTCCCCAGGGAGCTAAAGAGTGGGTAGAGAGTGTTTGAGCAGAAGAAATTCAGAGCACTCATGTGCCTAGGGAGGGCTCCCCGTGTGTTGGTGAATACGGCCTCAGAATGAGATTATTCATTTAATTCTAAATGCCGAATTATGTAGGAAAGGAAGAACAGGGAATGAGAGTATCGGGAACTGTGCATACCACTCCCACCAACAATTATAATTCATGCACCACCATCATGCAGACTGTATTGTGCACCATATTGGGTGGGTGGGATTTGTGAAATTGTCACCCGTACACAGAAGGTAAGATAGGTTAACTACTCTTTCATAAAAACAACAATCATGACCTTTCGCATACAAAAGACAAAATAGTGCACCTTTAACAAATCAATGAGGCCCGTAAAAAACTGCTCGTAGAAGCGGCTCAGCAAAATTTCATTATATCCTTATAGTTTATAGTTTATAGTCCCTATGGGTTCTTCTATGGCGTGGAGGTAGCCATACCCACTGTTGTGTTTGCCGGTTGAACCACCAAGAGCCGGCAGGCTGGAAGGCAGGACGCGGTTGATGCACAAAGAACGGTCGTGCGGTAGCCTGCGATTGTTGCGGACGCGGAATCAGGAACTGTCGGATACGGGAGAAGGCAGTCGGACCACGACGACCCCCACGACGCTAGAACCATGAGAAGTGTGTGAAAGGGAGGGATGTGCGGATTGCAAGCAGGTTAGGAAAGCAAAATGGTGCCATAACAGATGGTCATGCTAGCACACAACAGAACATCAAACGAAACAGTGCAGCGATGACGTAAACATAGAGATGCTTAAAGGATCGCAGTCACTACAAAATCATCGTTTTTCTTCGAGTTTACTTGTATTTAGTAAAGAATAGAGACAAATACTTTACCAAAACCGAATAATTTGAATTACAACTCAGGGAGTGAACAAGTAGAAAAGTAGTTCTACTTAACTACCGCAGGATCACGAAACGTGTTCATACAGCTGCTTCCCGATCGGGAGTATGCAAATTATTTCTGCAAATATCTGCATATTATATCTTTACATATACTGCAAGGGTCTGTAGGCATATCACTACACGTTTCAAAATCCCGCGGTAGTTAAGTAGAACTACTTTTCTACTTGTTTACCCCCTGAGTTGGAATTTAAATTATTCGGTTTTGGTAAAGTATTTTTCTTTATTCATTATTAAATTCAAGTAAACTCGAAGCAAAATAATGATTTTGGAGTGACTGCGATCCTTTAAAGCGAAATACTGGCCGGTTTCTGAAACACATCGAGTATCCCAGCATTCTTAACCATCATACGCAAAGGAACATAAATTGGAATAAAAAATCGAGCCAAATTCGAGCAAATTAGAATAACTACGTACGAATTCAGTTATCCACGATGCGTTTCAAAAACCGGCTGGTATTTCTCTTTAAAGTGCTGCACAAGCTGAAGCGAGAAGTGAGGAGCGACGACCATCCACGACAGCGAAAGAATGTTAGAGAAATGTGATAGTATGTTATATTGCAAAACGTCTTCAGCTCCAGGAAGCATTAAAACCACGCAAAGCAGCAGACCCAGAAAAGAAACTCGTACTCAGACAAACGAAGTCACTGCACAGTATCACACGTTGCATTGCACGACCATTACGATTCAAATAGAGATTCAATTCGGAGAAACGGGTTAGAGAAAAAGAAACAAGATAAACCTAGGGCATCCAGAGGCCATATTCACCACTCAATTCCCCATGGGGAATTCCCCGTCTTTTTCTGTGCCTGTCTCACTTTAGAGTGCTATTTTCTCTCCCCAGGGAATATTTCCCCGAGGGAATATGAGTGGTGAATATGGCCTCAGGGCTTGTCAAAATAATAAATAAACTAAAAACCATGCAGTTAAGGAAACAAAAAGCAACAGAAGAAGCGTTGAGAAAGAAATTAGCAAGCATGTACAGAGAAAATGCGATCCTATTTAGTTGCTGCTTGACTCTTAACGAATCAATAATAAATTTTTCTCGTCACAACGCTTAACTAAACTGAACGGAGGCACGCTTCGGTCAAAATCACTGTGATTGTCTCGATGGCATGAGCCTCACAATCCAACTTCTATTCTGTGATTTTCTTATTAGTGAAATATGCTCGAACCTGGGAAGTGAGTTGCTGTACCCGTCCGATGACACCCTGGGTGGGAGGGGCTGGGGACGGCTGATGCACCGGGTCTCCAGGCTGGGCAGGTTGGGCAGTTCCGTACAGGAGCAGGGACCAGTCTTGGAAGGTGCCTGGAATGGATGCTGCATATAGTCACAATCGATTTTCTTAAATAAGTCAATTTACCCGAAGAAGAGTAAAACAGAGAGGAGAGTAGTAAGAGTATTGATAGGGTAGCTCATCGACTCACCTCCAATGTTGGGATTCTGAGCGACCGACTCAACCATGAGCACCCATGTTCCTCTGGGGTCCTCGCCCCATTGTTGCACTGAGAGGAACGCCCACTTGTGGAAACCGTTAGTGTTAAAGTCCTAAACCAAGTTTACAAATGTACCTTACTTAGAGCCGTAAGCTTAGTTACTTTAGTGACAATAATAATCAATACACACTGACTCATGCCTCACATGCCTACATTTCTTCTTATATTATAGCATATATTATCATCTCTTATTTCCTACCTGAGGTCTGGGCGGCAACAAGACCGATCGTGTTCCGGCGGGCGAGAATAGAGTCAACTTGAGATCACCACGCTTGCCGAAAGTAACAGACGCTTGCACCTGAAAAAGGCTCTCACATGCCAGTTGTTAAGATAACCAAATACGAAATGTTGAGATAACCAAATACGAAAAATATGGGAACTGAATTCAAAAACCCAAACTATGTTAGCGCTGTCGCGCTAACAAAGGATAAAGAATTTCCTTTTCAGAGAGAGAATTCAAATAATAGCGTTTCTGCAACATGCAACTTACCTGAACGTGTTCGAGATAGAGGACAGGCGTTCCTCCCTCACATCCATTTACCTCGAGGGTAAAGTTCATTTGGAAACGACCGGTGATTGGGCGAGGACTGAATGAATAGAATGAAAGGGCCGGAGGGCAACAAACGTTCTCCGTACAGTAATTAGCAATTCCATAGAAATAACCTGTTGAAAATTGAAAATAAAAAGTCACTATAAAAATAAGAAAATAAAATTATAAAGTACTCACTTCGGAGCAGCGAGCTTATACTCGTAGGTGCAAATGTGTTGTTCTGGAACAGTCTTCCAGGTCTTGGCCATACGAACGAGATTCGCACCGTCCATCAGACCATATCCGAACCTGGTAGAAAGATATAGTACGCATTGCTAGAATTGGGGACATAGTTCGGTTTACATACTCAATCCGGATTCTCGAGTTTATGGCCTTATTCAAAGCAAAATTTGGGTCCCAGTAATAATCCGACAATTTGTGTTTATGGCAATGAAATAAGCATCAAACTCTCGCTAAGGCAAACTCGGATTTGCATAGGGCCTAAAATCAACAATCCATGTTGGTAATCACACCTTCCGACTCCGACAACTTAGCCTGGGCACGTGGTATATAAAATAAACAATTTCAGTGTAAATCTCACTTGTTACTGATTTGTCTTCCGACTCCGTTCACGGACCATCCAGGGTTATTGAGAAGGGGCTTCGGATTGGCAGATCGCAGCACGAGATGTTGCATATCCCTCCACGTGAGCTCAGGACTAAAACAATAAGATTAACATGTTCACCTGATGTTCGCTACAATTGAATGAAGTAGGTCGTAACACTGTATTAATAAAATCTACAACATGAACATGAAATCCTCAGGCCTCAGGAGACCCAAAAATGGAAAGAAACATACTTGGCTTCAAGAGCAAGGGCGATGATTCCAGCAGCAAGGGGAGCGGATGCGGAGGTTCCAGTGTGCATCTTGGTACATCCAGTTGGCACATCGACAGTCACCTGGAAGGCAATTAGATCTCACATCAATCCTTAAAGCGAAATACGGGCCGGTATTTGAAACACATAGAGTATACCAGCATTCTTATGCAGCGTATGCAAATGAACGTGAATCAGAATAAAAAAAATCGAGCTAAATACGAGTAAAGCATAAATACGTAAGAATTCAGTTGTCCACGATGCGTTTCAAAAACCGGCCGGTATTTCGCTTTAATGATCCCTACAGTAATAGAGCACCAATATTCAGACGAAATCCGCATAAGATGTACAGACGTCAACACAAAATCCTTCAAATTCAAGACTCACAATGGCAGGCTGATTGATGTTGGCAGATGAATAGGTGGTGGCGATGCTGGACGGACACTCCTCCAGATACCACGGACGGTGGTTGTCAAAGGTGGCCGACGAGATGGACAGAGTGTAGACGGACGTGGTGTAACCATCGGCGGAACACGAGTCTTGCCTGGAGATTGGGGGAAATCAACGTCAAAGCCAAACCGCAAAACACCAACACTAACAAAATCTCATAACATAGAAACTTGTGGGCCTGCGGGCCCTTCAAAACCATAGAAAACGTATCGTTCAACAAAAACAAATCGTAATTACGAAGGCCTACTTGGATCCACCGTTTCCGCTAGCCCAAACGAAGATGTTTCCTTTTCCGCCTCTTCCGTTCTTGATTCCTCTGTAGAAGGCTTCCCGGGCAAGAGGACCCGGACCGTCAAAGGTCTTTCCGTCGTCTTCGGGACTAAACAGGAAGGAATTCAAAGGGATAAGAGAATTACTGTGTTCATAATAGAAATTAACAAACAGCGGACATCATCCGCATGAGATAGGACCCGGTGACTGAATGCACTGGTTTCCATGGATAGATGAGTTCCCGTTTAATTGCCTTCATCTTGTTCTATCAAAAATGGCAGTAAAGGATGACTTACCCCCAAGAAGCAGAGTAAATATCGATGTGGTTCTGGTTCAGAGACAAAGAAGCAGCCTCCACGGAATCCGAAACTAAAATAACATGTATACAAAGAGGACCCCGTTCGTGCATGCACGTGCACCAGTGCACAGAACAGACGACTAGAACCGAATTTAGTCACATCTGAACGAAGTAAGCGGTATGCACGCCTGAACTATATAAACCTTACCCGCTCCGTCAAGCATCCTCACTCCACCAATCTTGGCCTTAAAGGCGACTCCGACACCACATTCGCTGTTTCCTGCCACCGCAGCAACCTCTCCAGCACAGCGGGTACCGTGCCTATAAGATACGACATTCAAGTGTGGAATGCGCGAAATAACCAAATAGCCTTGAGAGCGGAATTTGGGAGGTTAATTCATTCATTGCGTGATAGGCACACGAATACAAAATGAAACAAAAGGAACCCTTCTCTAATGATAGAAACGCACTTGTTATCCCCGTTGTTCTGGGGTGTGGGGTTACTGTCGTGATCGTTGATGTCAGTCGAAGCTTCCGGATCATAATTCTCCCTCAGGTCTGGGTGATCAATTTGGATTCCTGAATAGAACGCTTCGTAGGGAAAATGGCGATATCGCAGTCAAGTCCACACTTCGACTACGTAAAGAATAATGCGTGAAACATGACGAAAAACGGGTTTATGTAAATAGAACAGAACTACATCATACCGTCATCCAGGATAGAAATCGAAACATTTCTTCCCGCGTAACCCATGAGCCAGGCATCACGTACGTTCATGTCAAAGTTGCCCACAGCACCGCCAATCTAAGTCAAGATATTACACTGATGAATGCTATGTTGCGTTTACGGAAAGATCCACGTCATGTAGAAAAATGGTACCTCCACTAAACGGCTTCATAGAAATGGTGGATTAATAAACGGACCGGAGAGTTTAAATATAGATGATCAGAGGCCGGTTTCATCAACATTTCCGTGTGGCACGGAACTTCCGTGCGCGGTGAAATAGCGCGCAAAAGGCAGAGACGGACAATTATTGATTGTTTACTTCGCACGGAAATGTTGGTGGTTGGTGAAACCGGCCGATATGTGTTCACGTTGTATGTTCATAAAACTCACCAGATACCATTGATCTCTGTAGAGCGGATCGGGAAAGGGCAATCTCGGAATTTCCAACGGCGACTGCCTTCTCACGAAATGGCCAAAGGACTGACGAGCTGATCGGGGAATCGGTCGAACAACCTGTATTTCATTTTTGTAAACGTTATGTAATGTATTCGCCTTACAAACAAAATACAAACGACCACAAAAATGCATTTATTTGACAAGAATGTCAAGCCGCAAGTTAAAAAAATGGAACTTATTCATATAGGATCAGGTTCAGCCATGCTAACAATCAACAATATCACGTGAGCTATAGACCAACATAATGAGCAATCGAGGTAAACGTAGTATAACAACGATGAAAATAACTACGCCCAGTTTAAAGATGAAATCAAAGGTCAGGATGTACCTCTTCGGTCTGATCGCTGAAAACGTAGTCTCTCTTGGTGCGACGATGGGGTCTTTGAGCCTCAACCTAAATGAACATAACATTGTTGTAACAAACAAAAACAATAACAAACATTGGTCATCTACTGTTTGCGTTGCAGTAATCCTCGAAGCAGAAACACCACTGAAATCATGAAAGATCGATTTGAAGCACAGCATTAATAAAGATCACGTACCCATTCTACGGCTGGGTGTGCCTCAAGCCTCTCCACAACAGCCCTCTTGTGTCTGCGAGTCTTGGTTCCTTCGTTGTGATAAACGAAATAATGGTTATCGAGGAAAGGCTCGCCCTGAAATGCATATAGTTCAACATTGAGATTGTATGGTCGTAAAGTAACAAAGCAAATATATTGGAGGTCCGGGTATATAGTCCGGGTAGGTGCACATGCTGCCAATATATAGCACAAAGGAGCTATATATTGGCAGCATGTGCACCTACCCGGACGTGCATGTCGTGGGCTTCGGCGATTTGTCGGGCCAGGGTGTCATCCCTTTTCGCCAACCGAATCACCGTGTGTGAGGCTTCAGGACATTCTTCGTCATCCAGACAAATCTGAAAAGATTATATAATGAAAACAGAATATCACAAAATTAATACACTTCCAAAGAACAACGAAAAAAGTACGCTGAGGGGGAAGAGGTACAAACTTACAGAATCGTGTTCATTTGCGTTGACGAAGGAAGCCAAAAGAAGGGTGGGCACTATCAGTAGTAAACCGCGCATCTTGAATAGAACGGAGTCGCACAAGAAGGCTGATTTCTGAAATGGTAGGAAGAAATGGTTTTTCAAATTCTAAATAAACTATTAAACGGATGTGGAATAAACCAAGAAATAAAGAAATTAAAAGTACAACCAACCTTTCTGTTCTCTGGGTAAATGGTTGATGTGTGCGGTTAGTAAATCATCCCCGACCGACCACAGATAGGTCCACCCTGCAAAGAAGAACTCTTTTAAGCAAAGATAACGAGAGAGGTAGACGTAGATATGCATTGCGATAAAACTGTGAAAACAAAACAGAATTTAAATTAATCGACAGCGGCTCGTCTCTAAAATATATGTTTTCTCCCCAAGGGTATAAATAGTATGTGTATCGTTACATATAATCAACAAAAATTATAATATAAGTTTTAACAACTCAAAAAATTGAAAAAAAAATTGCTTGTTACATTATACGGCGTAACTACGGTAATTTTCGCAGTATATAAAACTGCTTGTTGATTGTCTCACGTTAGAAAAAAATAGAAGGTATACGATGATGAGCAGATCGAAAACACAGGTCTGAAAGGCAAATAAGAGAATGTTCATCTATGAAGTGACCTTTCTGATGCATTGGCAACTCCATATGCACAGGAAAATGGAGCAATATAAACAAACATCAACATACTTCCGGTAAAGGTAAACATTTATCTTAGCCCTCATATACATTTTCAATTTGGTTTTTGCTATGTTGAATTCTTTGTGTCCTCTTATAAATGTTTTGTCTGCAAATCCCAGAAAATGGCAGTTCTACCACGCAGGAGAAATGTAAATGCCCACATGAAAATACGGTACCAGTTGGACTTTGGACTTTTGGACCACCCACAGTGACCTAGCTGTAAAAAGACGCAAAAAAAAAAAAAAAAAAAAAAAAAAAAAAAAAAAAGTTGTGATAAAAAATATGAAACCAAAAGAAATGACATGAAAGTTGAACTTGGCAAGAGGCCAAAATGTCTGTTCATAAGAAGAGACCACCCTTACATTTCCCTTTAAAGAGGTGAACGGCTAGAATAACAACCGCCGCACATAAGTGTCAATTGTCAGTCTCGATCGTTTTGACAATACACACGAGGTGAGAGAAACGGGAGCAGGCCACACTGATCGAAAGTACTAAAACCAGTTTTCACTCTTATAATCTACCCTCCCTCTACTCTCTCCATTCCTGTGTTCTCTCTATTTCACTTAAAGGATCGCAGTCACTACAAATTCGTATTTTTTATTCGCTTTTCATTAATTGTTCAAGTATGTGAAGAAAACGACGATTCCAGAGCCAAAGTACGGCAAAACGAACTCAGGGAGTGAAATCCCTGTTTATGACTTTTACTTATATACCGTAGTTTATAATTGCCCGTTTATAGTTTCATAATAAATACCCTGCAGTGATAAACCACGCGCCAGGTGTAACACTGCAGGCTGTTCACTCTCCAAGTACCCCTGGCAATTGCATATATGCACCGGCGTCGGTCATTTATCAAAACTCATTCTCATTGATTTCTCTCCCTGAGTTCCATTTTATGTGGATTTTTATGGGTTGCATATTGTTTTATAAATCTGCTTGCATCTAATAAAAATCGAATAAAAAAGTTGATTTTGAAGTGACTGCCTTCCTTTAAAGTAATAGTACATACAGAACAGTAGATGCAAAGTTAGTCAGCGAATTACCTGCCAAGTTGTACTAAACGAATAACGGCTCGACACATCGATACGAACAAAAATTGGTGGAATTATAAAGCTCGAGTGGCGCGCAGTTAGGATAGCTTAGCACTTGGATCGTGTGAAAAAAACGATGATGTTGTACACAAAATTTACTGTTAGAAACACGATACATTTTTTGATTGTGAAAAAAAGATTACTTCGGTAACTGATCGGATAATTTCTCTGTTTACATTCAATTTTCCTCAAAGCATTCCCGTCAACCTCATTCTTCTCGTAATAATTATAATCACATCATCGACTTACCATGTTTGGCTAATGTAGATTATAATGTGGAAGTTCCAAGAACGAAGATTTTTTCAAAACTTATAAATGTAATTCATATCAGTAACGATTTTCACTAATATTCGAAAAGCAACAAGGAGAAACGCTAAATTACATAGGATAGTTTACAGTTTACTTTGATCTAATAGTAAGAATGCGGAAGAGTAGTTTATATTTGACCTCGTTTGTGGACGAAACACTCAGTAAAGAAAACTGAAAAACGATCTAGTGATAGTGAGAGTAGTTTGATCGGGAATCGATCCACGTGGATTAGATGACCACCGGTGCAAAGCAAAGGTATAAATTCGTACATTGTCTAAAACCTAGAACAGCAACGAACTTCCACTGCAGCACTTGGTGGTTGTGCTCTCACGCTATCATGCCACAAATTAACTCATATTCTAACGGTTCCTTCAATAAATAATTGTGAGTAATGAATAAAATGTGTTATGGCAGATAACTTCCGGCATATGGCAATAGATGAGAAATACAGAGAGGATATAGGGAGCTTGCAACATAAACAAATGACCATTGGGCAAAAAGTGACCCTTTTTTCAAAGAAACACATGTTGTTCCGTCTGGCATCTTGCACTTTCAAAACTTTTCTGGTCGAAGATAATTAGAAAATAGAACCATTGATATTACGAGATATGATGTAATAAATTTAGTTAAAACACTAATTATTATTATTTCCAGGTTGCATGAAGCATGATGCTTTCATTTGGTTAAATTTGACAATTACTGCATGTGAAAAAATAAGATTGCGAGAGCTTCTACCTTGCACCAATCGAAGAAACTACAGTAGTGAAAAACATCTGAAGCAATGACCACGCAGTGTCTGACGCTGGAAACGCTATTTCAAAGATTCTTCTGACGACGTTTACTAGGGTGTCATGAGGCCAATCTGCATCTGCTACACATCAACTGATCAACACAACATCAAAGTTCATGGTCAACGAGCAATACGTGAGTCATGCTCATGCTCACTCTGTGTAACGACTCATACTTTAAACTTCAAACTACGCGCTTTCTGGAATATTTGCTTCTAGATTCAGGTAATGAGGCTGCAGTTCAAAAAAAAGTGTATAACTGTGTGTATCAAAATCACTAGAATCTTGGAAGACAGGAACTGAAACCAGCATAATAGTCCTGTAGGAGGCAAGTCCAGTAATGGAGTAATTCTTAATTGTGGATAGGATTCTCGAGGGGCCACCGAACCACAATGGCCAGCTCAAGAAATAAGTGCAAATGATTCGCTCAAAAGAAAAGTTTGGTTTTAGCGAATAAACAAATAGAGTGGCATGACCGGCTGGCAGGGGAATAATCCGCTCTGTTTAGAAGTGAAATGGCACATCAAATTTAAAGAGCACAATTCGTATAGTATACTGGACATCAGCGTCAACTGAATATGATGTTCTCCAGTGTACGGTAGTTACTTGTAGAGGAAAGTAAATCAATGAGTCGATACAATTAGAACGTATTTTGTATTTGTTCTAATATATTATTGAAGCTGATATTTACTGTAATAGCCTCCTTGCAAGGGCAAATATGCCGTTGAATCCTGCTGATGAAAACACAAACAATTAGAAACTATAATAACTATAAAAAAGAGTTGTATATGGACTTCGAAGCTCATAAATCAGCAGTAGAAGCAGAAGAACTGAATATAGGCAGTTTTTTTTCTAATTTCTTTCCAAGATTTGGAGACTGTAGTACACAGCAAGCAGCACGATGACCAACAAGGTTTACATGGAGACGAAAAAGTAGAAAATGAAAACGAAATTTACGAACGGTGTTCGCAGTAAAACGAAGTGGTAAGGACAAAAAAATGACAATTTAAAAAGTGGAGTGTTTATTCGCTAAACTGCCAAATCATTGCATTTTCTCAAAATGTTCCCATACAAATGACAACATATAGTTGTTTGAGAAACTGATGAAGAGAAAAAAACCAATGTCGTGGTCTCAAATAGAAAAGGGGAATCATTTGGATTGATTTTCAATGGAAAAGATAAATGATTAGAGGTCAAAATACTCCCTTCAAAATAAAAAGGGTAATCCTGATCAACACCGAATAAACATAAAAAAACGTGGCCTACATTCCCTTTAAAATCAATAAATTAGGTTTATGTTATGCTTTCCAAGTTTGGACTCTGACCAAACAGGCGTAAAATACTTTTTCTCTTTTGTTGGAAACAGTGCACAGAAACAACGACACTTGTTTGAGTGTGTTCTCGTTTTGAGTGACACACCACAAATATTATACAAACATTCGAACAACTAGGGTCATTATTGTTGTAAGGAAAGTGAACTCGTAAGTTCCTAATTTCTAGACGAACCACATGTTTCTACGTAAATTCACACACATAAAAATGCTGATAAACGTAAAATAGTGCATATTGACAAAATATTGTGAGTAAAACATGTATCTGAGATAATACTAACTATAGCACCCAGTTTTGTTTTGACCCGAACGAATACAGCTAAGACTACTGTTGGCGCATTTAGAATTTAGGCTGGTTTCCAAAATTATCAGTGTTAACAAGGCTAGCGTACAATGTCAGGCTATGTCCAAGTGCATTCTTGAGTGTTCCACAAATATAATCAAAGGGCGGTCGACCCTCAGGCACACAACTTCACCACAGATAGATTACTATTAGTAGCTGAGAAAGGGTCATACAAGAGTTGACACCAAAGTGTGTTTTGTGATGTAATGGTAGAAAGAAAGTGGTAACCAAAGTTATCAAATGCTACTAAAATGGTCTGGAATCTCCAGATGGGGGCACTGTGTTGAGCGAATGTGCTATAGAGTAAGTTCGAGTTTTGTGACTATGGAGGAATTGTCATAGTAAAGAGGTTGAAAATATCATAAATTTGCTGAACAAAAATTGGCAGTTCTTCGGGAACCTACCCACGCTGCAGACACCATGTCACAATGTAAGTATACGAGTGGCATGCCTGTTAGGTGAATCCAGACCGACTATTAGATGTTCGTACTTCGCACTACTGAACAGAGTGACCTTCTCAGGCTCAAGTGGGCAGAGACCTTTTTCCTCCGGTCTCTTTCCATCTCGGCCCTTTTTCCACGGGACATTGTCCTGTCCACTTTCAGTTTCAGTTCTTAAAGGGTTCACAAAGAATGGCATCCATCGTCTGCCAAGTGAGAACATTTTCAGAAAAAAAGACAACCAAACAAAGGGGAGAAGGGCACGCGATCGCCCCCGGGCGGGAGTGCCGGGAACTGATCCCCTGGGCAGGGAACTGCGTGACCGTTCTCACTATCGACAACCATTCTCATGTGATATGGCATTGCCAACACCGGGATGACACCGTAAACGTTAGTTCCGGCGGGGACGTAGGACATTGGGAGATGAACAAAGTAGAAATACATTTACAACGGGTACTCCCAGTCCAGTGAGGCACATCATGTAAAACACAGGTTTCGATTTCGAAATCTGCGATTTCGAATTAAATTTATGCTACACAAGCTTGACTGCAAAATGAATGCCTTACAGCTTTAGTGTCTGCCGAAGAGTGAATGAGTGTATTTTTCTTGTTGGTTTGGCTAAAATTGAAAATCGATTTTCAAAGAACAAAAAAATCAATCAATAATTCGAGTTACAGAGAGCAGACAAAATGGGGTTACATGGGAAATAACCCCGAGGGTGGCGATTCATATGGAGATCTTGCGCAGAGAGCGGGAGCAAATGGAGAGATACGGGAGGGAGAAAGAGAAAGGACATAGAGAGAGAGATAGAGGAGAGAGAGGGGGAGAGAGAAAGAGAAAGGCAGAAATGAAAAGGGAGCGACAGAAAATTATGCAAGAGAAGGGAAGGACAGTACCTCGGACAGTTTTCTAGGACATCGTGCTGTGACAGAGATGGCGAGAGAGAGAGAGAGAGAGAGAGAGGGAGAGGAAGGGAGAAGAGACATAACAAAGAGTGATAACATCAGTTCCTTTATATGGTTGCATTACACTAATTATTGCTTGACAGACTCTGCTAAGTACACAAGAAAGTTCATTGATGTCATATAAACATTGATGTCATATAATTTACTTCGTTCTTGTTAAAAATTCGAATTTCTTGTTATGAAAGTTTGACGAATAAATGCATATTATTTAGTGAAGATCGTTGTTCGACGACATTAGCTAAAGTACTAATGTACATTTTTCGAATTATAAACCACATGCCACATAGAAAAGTTAGCCGAACTTTAAAATACAGTATTTTGTATTGAAAATGTATTCTTAGGGCATAGGAGACGGTAAACTGTCTCGCGTAGATGCTAAGGTAATAAAAGCTGGCTTACAACCAGGAAGACTATATTATCGATCCTCCTCCTTACTATATAATTTTATTATATAAGCAAGAAGTGGCTGGCAATCAGGTTTTCTCGATCGACTGTCAGTCTCGTATTTATTGGTGTGAAATGATTCTTTTCTGAGAGGAGAAGGAGGTAGGGGAAGGTCAACCACCACATCAACGGGAACAAGCACACTGTCATGTTCTTCTTGACAACAAAAATCACAACATCTAGGGACTCAGAAAAAATAATATGTGCATAAATTAGGATGTAAGCTCGAGGGTAGCTTTAGGCTTGAGGTAATAGAAACCCGAAGGTGGCATGACTGGTTGACATGCAACATCTCGTGCTCTATACGAATAATTGATGTTGTAATGAGCAAAAGGATCTCTAAATCTTGAAATTCTAACCCCAGAGGTAACACCTGTGGTGGACCAACACCTTATAAAGGTTGTAAGAAAGAAAAAATTGGCATACCAAACTGGCAGTGAGCAAATAGTGTACTGTATTAGAGAGGTAGACAAATCAGTAAATATTTTAGCATGTTAAAAATGATGTCATCGGTCAAACAGTCAAGAAATCAATTTGCTGTTCAACAAGTAGCCGTTGACTTCTTTTGTCTTTTCATTACTCTTCTCGTTTTCCTTGAACAATTCCGGTGCGAGGTCACTCAAAAACGAGGGCTGACCTTTCTTTCCAACTCGCGCTCTTTCTACCGTAGACATTTCCAAATTTGATATTTCCGCGCAAACTCCAGAGTTGTAACAATGGGTCAATCTTAACAATAACCTTGTCCGTGCGTAAAAATCCTATTGTTTGGCTCGTGAACTCGGAACGTAAATAAACTGATTTGAACTGAGTTGTGACATGGACACTGTGAAGGAATTGAATACTAAGATTCAGTACGAAGCTCTAATCTATCACCTAGTACTACATTCAGAAACTATTAGAGCCTACAAGAAACTGACGGAGTCACCTGCTTTATACAAAAAAATAGTACATTATGTGAGTTAGCTTGAGCGTTAGCTGGTTTACAGCCTACAAGGATTATTATTAGCAAACATCTCTTCATGTTTTGATAAGATAATAGCACGTTCAGCCTTTCATTAGAAAAGTTCCGAAACATGTTCGAAAACATAAATATGGCTGCTATGAACATATACAGTACTACAGGTTCGCCTTGATAGTATGTTGAAAAGTCTGACAAATAAAAAAGATATGAATTTTGCCTTGTTCTGCATTTATTTCATTACCTCGAAATCGAAAAAGCTCTGCCTATGCCTCCCCTATTTTATATACCACTTCGTATACCGTATACCGTATATCTTATGAATATATAATTAATCGCCAAATAATTTTTTTTAATTAACAGAGGATATTCCATATGGGGAGGTAATTTGTCAAATCAAATTAGAAATCTTGACATTCAATCTCTTTTCAATTTAGCAATTTCCCATGACAGTGAATTATCCAATCCCAATGAATAAATAATGAAAATATATATTTTTAAGGAGCTTCGAGGAATACTGTAGATCTTTTTAAATGTAAATTTTGGCATAAGAAACGAGGTTATATGAATCCCAAAGCAGAATAATTTCTTTGTTTTATGGTTTTCTGGAATGAGAGGAAATATTCACGTCATACCAGAAAATTACCGTAATTATTTGTTCACAGGTGGGAAAACTACCGTAAGGGAAGCTAATGTCAGTGACTGTCACAAGACACATGATACATGATGTGACAATTGTGTCAGATTACACAACAAAGCATCCGCAAGAGCATTTACTACGTAAACCAAGCAAAGTGGATCTTCATTCAAAGTTTAGGCGAAGAGTTTATTTAATTCTTCGATTTTTTTCTATCAATGATAATGAGTCCGAACGACTATGTTCACGTTTGTTAGACGCAAAGAAAAATATAACCAAATCAAGCACAACGTTTCTCTGTAGGGGTAGGGCCAACCCTATGTACATGCCACTATTCATTATATTATACCAGTCGGCTCACGCCGCCTGAGGCGACTTACATGGAAATATAATTGGTTTACCTTGGACAGACTTATATACAAAGCTTAAAACGTATCATAAGAAATTCACATAATAGGAAACAATCGCATCGCATATGCATACTTCGAATTGAGCTGCGAAGCTCTTTTTATACCCGAGCACGAAATTTGCATTTCCGTAACGCACATTGGTATGCAAATTACGCTACAGTTACTTTTTTATATAATAAGATTTCGAGTACTTGCCCGATATGTGCAATAAGCTACATGCACAAGCACATATACGACACAAACATGGTCACTCATGTTATATCCCGCTGGGTTTATTATAATCCTGCGGTGTTTACATGCATACCATTACTAAGGGCACATAGCTAAAGATAAACATTGTAAATATATGCCACGACGATCGGAAATATTGATTTAATACAAATATAAACAGTTCTTCGTCCTTGAATGAAAGTAAAAGATTCTTCAATGTAAGCAAAAGTTAGGGAAAACAGGATGTTTTTACAAAGAAAGAGCGAAGGCTAAGAGATAGATGTAGCCACTAAGAACTACTCGTTTTCGTATGTCTACAATAGAGAAGATGAACTAGCTCTATAAAGTAGAAAGGCGTTCGTATAAAGTTATTATGGAACAGAGTATCTTCCAACGAAATTTGCAAATAGTCAATTTTTCATAATTTTTTAACTATTCGAAAAATTAACATTTATACAGTTAGTACTTCGGAAACAAACAATGCACCAGTCACGAACACAAAGCTTAAAATTAGTGAAGACAACAGTTCAATGATATTTGTATACCTATCTACACGTAGCAGTTCCAGATATTCAAAGCGAAATACCGATCGGTTTTTGAAACACATCGAGTACTACATCATTCTTATGCAGCGTATGCAAATGAACATAAATTAGAAAAAAATCGAGCTAAATTCGAGCAAATTAGCATAAATGCGTAAGAATACAAAAAACCTGCCGGTATTTCGCTTTAACTCCGCAGTCTCAAGGAGCCCCATTCTAATGACTACTCTCTATCAAAGAAAAAGCACCGCTTTGACAACAAACAATTAATATTACAAAAGAACGAAAACAACAGTTGTGTACTAATTACTAAGGGCGGTGGACCAAAACATTGACTTCTACTAATGTCGGAAGGTGGTTAGTGAGTTATTTTAGGCATATATTAGTCATCTGTGAATTTGTTATTTTCCTCGAGTGACTTATGCGTAAGAGGGGAGGGGGAGGCGTTAGTCAGAGTTGTTAGTTAGGCTCGTTCCATATTTTACGCTACCCATGAATAGAATGATAAACTCAAATGCATAAGTGAAATTCTACATTAATAAAAAAAATATATATATGGGAAAACTCTAATCTAAAATATGGGAAAACCCTAATCTAAATATAATAACGAAACCAATTCGCATTTTGGATAAAAAAGTTAAATTAATCTCGCCTCGGGCAATGAAAACACGCTTTTCTCACGCAAGATTAGCGTACTGAACAGTGGTTCAAGCAAGAGATCATGAGAAAGAGTAGTACAGTACAGTATATTTGTATTGTGATATTTGTAAATGTAATAATGAAATTCTCAACCTCAAGAAAACCTCAAGGTACAAAGTGGTTTACAAAGTGCAGTTTTTAGGAGTCTGATGACGTTCCGAGAAAATAATAAATATAAATGTGAACAAAGATTCATTTAACAGAATTCTCCTCCCACATATTTTTCAATAATATCCAAATTCAATTAATCTCCTTTCGTTTTTGAATAGGAAAATAACAAAATCAATAATTTTGTGTTATTTTTCTTTTGTATTTTTCTTTTCTACGAAAACCACATTCGGATGTTTTTTTACTGAATAGGGCTTTTATTGTTGAAGAGGAACCCACACATATTATTCTCCAATATTTACATTTGTTTATTTATTTGTCCGAACGCAAACGGACTCAGTCACGAGAATATATACGCAGTGGGTATACAGCATGCATAGCTGTTGTATGAGTGCGATGTTTCAGCAAAGAGATGAAAATAGCTTCTATCTAGAAATGTGTTTAAAGGAAGGCAGTCACTACAAATTCAACTTTTTGTTCGATTTTTGTTAAATACATGAAGATGTATAAAACATTACGCAGCTATTAAAAGACATATAACAGAGAACTCAGGGAGAGAAATCAATGAGAATGGGTTTTGGTAAATTACCATTGCCGGGGCATATATGCAATTGCCAGGGGTACTTGGAGAGAACAAACAGCCTGCTGTGTTGCACCTGGCGCGTGGTTTATCACTGCGGGGTATTTATTATCAACCGCTATGCGGGCATTATTACCGCTATGCGCTATGCGGTACGGTATATTAGTAAAACTCATACGCAGTGATTTCGCCCCCTGGGATACATTTTCAGTAAGTTGACTCTGGAAATGTATTCTTCTAGGTACCTTGTTATGTTTATGGATAATTGAAGTAAAACGACGAATTTGAAGTGACTGCGATCCTTTAATACGCCAGAACTTCTGTTCTTTGCTGATATTAATCTAAAGTTTTCCAGGTAAAATATAGAAGGAGGAACATACTACTTCCCAGAAGAGAAAACGAGAGCTTTACTTTATTTAAATTGTTTTCGAATAGTTCATATCATACCGTACGCAAACAGAAGCAAACACACAAGGAGGGGATGCATTAACTGTTAGGGTAAAGATCAAGCAATTTGTTGTAAAGAGAAGTAACTGGGCCATGTAATGCTCTGCTCAAATACGGCTTCTCGTTCTTTAACTAAACGAGCTTCTGACTTCTGATCGGGGCGTGCTCAATCAAAGACTGTGAGAAATTTGAGACTTCAGTGCTTAGCGAAGGCCTACTTCAGTCAGTTGAACAACCACGAAACAAGAGCCTCGGCCTCAAATCTTCACACCTTCTACGGTAGGTTGGGTACACAATAGATTCCACCCACCTAAGACTGATCAAACAAGGGAAAGGTTCACTCACCGCTGAATAAGGCTTAACACAGTAGTCCCTTAGGTTAACAAATGTATCAATTCGAATAGAGTCACATTGCCGAAAGCGATCACCACATTCTACTTCGACATTGATTTTTAGTCAAAACAGTTTTCTTCTTGAGCAGGAATGTCAAGTACGAAAATACCTAGTTTACGGAACATATACACGAGCTCAACAATTTATCCTACAGGGAGAGTGTTACAACAGAATTTCAGAACTTATTCTGTGTAACTAGCATGGAGTTTTGATGGCCCATGGGCAGTTCTAGAAAAGCAGTACAGTAGGTATGTGAGTCAAAACCAAAATAACTTTTTTTCGACATATCAGTCCGACCTTTCGCCCAGGTCATATTATCCTGAGGCCATATTCACCACTCCGATTCCCTCGGGGAAATAGTCCCTGGGGACAGAAAATAGCATTCTAATGTGAGAGACGCAGAGAAAAAGACGGGGAATTTCCCAGGGGGAATTGAGTGGTGAATATGACCTCTGGTCAATACTGGTTCTGCCGGCAGATTTTTAAACTCTCGATATAAAAAAGAGAATAAAAACAGTGAGTAATAGTTGCATTCTGACTAGGTGGCAATTAACCCGCGCTCAGACCTTTACTGTGTATTACTAACATTGTTCAAAAATCAATCGATAAATCAGTCATATAACTAAATGGGATAATCGCCGACAAATGGAAAGGGATGGTTATTTGCACAGTTGGAAATTCGGAAATATAACCTCGCGGTTTTTACCAAATGCGGGCAAAACCGGGGAGCCACATGTTGAATAAATGAAAATAACGGAAATATTATCATTTATTTATGACCTTGAACAAAAAAAAACTTTGCTAATTACGCGCGAATTTTCATTATATGTAGATTCCCTAATAGGTATGTTGAAAAAAGGTTCATTATGCACATTTTTGCGTTTCCTATTTTCCATGTGCCAGACTCTACGTTTTGCTCATCCAGATCATGAATACCCTGAGAAAACCACTTACTTATATTTGCTGTTGAGGTATAAACTATTTATTTATTTGCATATGATACGAGGAAGTTATAGTAGATGGTAATAGGAGAAGAATAAAAAAGTGGATGTTGACCGCGAGACCGAATACCATGAAAATGATACGATTTCCATGGTCGGCATTGCCGTTTTTGATTCAATGTTTTTCTATTTGTATAAGACCGGAAGGGCGCCAAGGAAGGCAAATTTTGACACAAAAATACGGATATTTGTGTCCGAACAAGACACGCGGATACGGAAATCCATGCGGAGGAGTGGGTAGACGTTTTGGACAGATTTGGGAACCACTGTCTCTCTCTCTCACTCTCTCTCTCTCTCTCTGTCTTTCTTCACCCTCTTTAATTCCTATAACTCCTTACTCTCACAATTCCTTTTCATGTATGTATCTTTCTCATATATCATCTTTCAATTACTCTTTCTCGATATACAATTTACAGTCTTTTCTAAATAAAACGGGGAATATCGCCATCCGGCAGTGTTAGAATTAGAACAGACAACGCTGCAACATCCTTGACCACATCTTACAAGTGATTCACAGCTCATTTTTATTTTGCGACTTTGCAATATTCTCTCTTGATTTTTCCTTCACGGAGAAATGGTAATCAATCAGTTTTGGTTAAGCAACCAAGGATAAAAGAACAAAAAAAAATGAAATAAAATAAAATAGAGAGTGGTATGTTCCATAAAAGGGGATCAATGTCAGGCCAATTTACTTGAAACGATATCTGGGACAGTCGGGCAGACGGTATGGAGAGAGTTCCCAATTTAGGAGGGACAGAGATGAAATCGACTCAGATAGAGCGTAGACGAAGAGATTCGGACAGAGGTCATACAGATGGTATCGTATAATTGAAGAGGTTCGCCTACTATAACTTGCACACATACTGTAGTAAGTCAAGGACGAAATGCCGCCACGGCAAACATAATACACTTATTCGTAAGGATGTCTGACTAACACAAAAATTATCTCGAAATTCTTTGCTTGGAAAGTACACATTAATTATATGTAAAACCGATGCCCCTTATATGGAGTTTTGAGTGAGTTTCTGAATGTTCTACTACAGTCGGCACCCTACTAGAAAGGCAGCACTTTCTCCAGCTCTGTATTTAATTTTGGTGTTCGTAGAACACGTATTTAGTTCCACACACAGATTTTAATAATGTTCATTTTTTTGTTTATAATGTTGGGCATAAAAACATAGAATTGAAATATACTTTATTATGCACTACCCGATTTATCAGCTGGTTAAGAAAGACGAGATTCAGAAGTAATGAGCCGGAAAAGAAAGAAAAGTAACAGATAATAGGAAAGAAGTCACAAACAAGGGAAAACGAATGACTTTACCACACGTGCATTATCACACGTGTGTCTTCTATTAGCAAATTAATACGAATGTTAAAAAAGTGTATATAATTTTCGCGAAGAAAAACCGTCAAGCTAAGCTCACGTAAGCTCATTAATTTAAAGATTAAACTACTTATTTATTCTTGCTATGTTTTAGAAAATTTCTCATAAATTCCTTCTGATTATCGTTTTCTCCCCACTTGTTGTTCTTGCTGGGGTCGGCGGTGGTGGGTGATTGGGTAAGGGTGGAGGTGGGAGATCCCGCCTCGGAAGTGGTGGTGGTTCTCGTGTTAGAACTGGATGAGAAGCAGGTACCGGTCGTCTAGGCACCGGGGGCGGGGCATAGACTGGGGGTGGATGTCTCATCGGAAGATCAGTATGCAAATCAGCCAGACAGAATTCCGAAGTCGAAGAAACGGTTGAAATAGACGACATGCTGTTTTCCCCATTGAACGCCAATATTGGAGGGGATGGTGGATAAGAAGACGTCTGAAACGTAGAAACTATTTTTATTTGATTTGTGTTGTGTTGTCTCGGCACCAGCTAACCAGGCAGATAATAAACAAACCAACTTACTGTTCAATATATCAATAAAACTACAACGTGAAACACCGCGCCTTAACCGCGCACAAAAACAGGGCGCGCAACAGTGGCGCGGCGGGGGCGACAGGGGTGCGCCAACCCCATATGGCGCACCCATGGCGCACGTGAGACGCACCACTGGCGCACTTGTTGCGACCTGCCGAGCCGCTGGTCCCAGTGACGTAAAAAACCGTGTGCGGTGTTAAAATAAAGGTCCCAGCGGCGGACCTTTATTTTGTGCGCGGCCATGGCGCGGAGTTTCACCAGTGTAGCGACAAAATAACTTTACATCAGTGGGTACAATCCTAGCAGGGGTTCTTGCCAATGTGCCCTTCGTATATAACCCCGGAGCTGAGATAGTAGTAGGCGCTGAAACTCATATTAATTAGTCTAAAAGAGCTGAAGTATACATCAACCGTTCAGCCTCATTAAAGGGACGCGGTCACCGTTTTGGCCCTTATGTATACTTTGTGTTTTTATTATCTTCATTATTTATAACACATATTGTTGGGAAAATGTCTTGCAAGAAACGCGGCAACAGCCAGTAAAATGATGACGAAAATTTTTGACCTCGCTCCAATACGCACCGTAACCCTAGTAATTGTCCAGCACATGGCCGTGCTGATAATGACTCACCGAACGTTATTCCACTAATTAATCGGTCGAATACCTCGCGGGCATTATAACATTTGGTTTTCTATGGCTAACTGTGGACCTTGGATCGGACGCAACTTTTTTAATCAATGAATTTCTCGCCGAAAACAGCGTTTTTCGTCGGATTTTTCCCAACACTATGTTTTTCATACTGTGTAGTTAATAAAAACACAAAGTATACATAAGGGTCAAAACGGTGACCGCGTCCCTTTAAAAGTACACAGTGTATTGCTATGGTACGTCAGTATAAATACACGCAGTCTTTTTCTTGTATATTGTATTTTATTTCCTACAAAAGCAAAGATGAACACCTGCGCAACAAACAAAAAAACAAAACATCTGTCTTTTTCTTTTTTATTTATTTGATTTTTTTCCAGTTTGTTTCTTCTTCGTTTCTTTTCTTTTTCCGACAAAAAGTGATAACATCAGTGGGAGGAATATCGTTCCGTGGATAAGACCAATCGCTATCGCCAGGAACACTGTCTGAACAATTTGGTTAATTTATTTACAGTTATTTTTAGTTTTATTTACAACTGGATGATGCAAGACAGTTCATGAGTTCAGAACCTTGGGAAATCTTTTCCTATTGTTGCAATGAAATGGATATATTAAATGTAAAGCGAAAACCGGCCGGTTTTTGAAACGCATCGTGGACAACTGAATTCTTACGTATTTATGCTAATTTACTCGAATTTAACTCAATTTTATTTTATTTATGTTGTTTGCATAAGCAGCATAAGAATGCTGGTGTACTCGAGGCGTTTCAAAAACCGGTCGTTATTTTGCTTTAAACCAGTCATGAACATTAGTAAATGTCGAAAGCTAATTTTTCGAAAGGCTAATCGTGTAAAAGAAAGTTGACCTTAAAGAATGTGACGATCATGTAGGCGGGCACATCTGCTAGAACGATGACAGCCAGGACAGTGGACAGGGCACCCTGGAGCACAGGCCAGCCGAGATCGCCTGCAAGGGAGATTTGTAGATATATTGTACTTTTCATAGCTTGACTGGGAGCAAGCGATGTCGGTGTTTCAATCAATCTGTTAGGGACAGCCACTGAGCAGCCACACTCGTTACTACGCGATTATGGGGTGATTTAATAACATCTTATATTTATTTCCCACCCAAAGCCTCCTTCATTCTGTCGGCTGGTTTCTCATATTTTGAAATCACATATCCATATGTGATGTGTGCAGAATAGTCCACGGAAAAGCCAACACTCATGATAATTGTGATCATTGAAATTGCATCCTGGAAGAGATAAGGTAGAAGGAAAATGCCCACAAAGATACGTACAATTGAAATTGTTCAAGAAAACAACAGTAAACACAGCAGCTTTTTAAAGGGAGAGGCCCACGAGAAAAAAGTTTTCCTCAATTTATTTGCACATAATGTCCGGAATTTCAGAAATGTTACTGTGAAAACCGCATTTCTTTGCACCTGGAACTCACAGAGTTATTCCCCGGCAAACAGTTCGGCCAGGTACCTTTAAGTAGCTTACCCCGTAGTCGTCATTGTGTATATAATAGTGAAGAAAACCTACCAAGAGGTGGTCTTACATCGGACGTAACTTTGGTCGCGAAATGGTCTATAACAATCTTGTAGTGCTTACCAGGTTGACTCCCCACAATGTCATGTATCCAAGAACACCGATATCGATTGATCCGATAGTGAATGCGACCCAGAGAGCACAAGAGGGTTGAGGGATGAGGAGACAGGCGATACATAGCATACAGAACACGGCAACCTGAGAGAGTGTCAGACAGTCAGATAGCAAAATAATGTTCAAATTATTATTATTATCTATTGGGAGTTGAAGAAGTGGGTTCACCCATTTCCAATGTACAATCAAATTTACCCACCACAATATCCTGCAGTGTATTCGGTACCACAAGTGCATACTGATCAGTGAACAACCATAGTGGCATATAAGTGGTGACTTTGTACTTGGCGTATCTGAATTTTGATGAACTATATATTTGCAAGCTAATTACAATTATACCTGTCTCTTTCGTGGTTATGTTCGCTACAGTCAATGATAGTGGTTGTTTTTCAGAACCTACAGTATATGAAAATGTCACGTTGTGTTATTGATTTTTCCAACAAAAGAGTACAAGTTATGCACATAGGCACGTGTTTTCTTCACTTACTTGCTCGCCACTTCTCTGAATACAACCGTGGCATCCTGTTGTTCTGTAGTCGATGAAATCGACTTCATCCCCACCAGAAATCTGAAGAATTATGGTATTCAGAATAATTTTACACATTATTATCATACACATATCAGCATGGGTGTTATGGGTGCTATGGATTATGTGGGTGCTATGCATACATGGGTGCTATGGATTATGTGATCTCTTATAGTTCTGGGCTCTTGTGATAGATAACTATTGAAGATAACAACGAAACACTACCTGAACGCAGAAATGTAATATTCGCCATTTCGTTTCCTCTTCCATTTAACATCCTCAGGCCATGGATCATTTCGCATTTCGTAGAAGAATTGGGCAGCCATTGGGAGGTAATTCTAGAAATTTATCAAGTTTTTGCTCGTCACCACATAGTGGCGCAAGGCTCTAAACCTGAGGCCGTATTCACTAAGACACAGGGAGCCCTCCCTTAGGCTCGCAAGCGCTCTGAATCTCTTCTGCTCTCGCACTCTCGACGCACTCCTTAGCTCCCTGTGGATGCCAGGGAGGGCTCCCTGCGTCTTGGTGAATACGGCCTCTGGACCGCGTGGTGGTGTGATCCATTCTTGCCTCCTACTATGTCTTTCACTCCACTACCGTTTCTCTTAATAACAAGAAGGAAGATTATAAGAAACTCGAACCTCCGAAGTGAAATTGTTATTCTTATAGAAATGATCCATCTCCACCATCCAACTCTGAATACTTTCTGTGCCCATCGAATGCGAAGTTTGCGAGAAATCACGCATCTGAAAAGAGGAAAATATTTCCAACCAAAAAAATTATTTCGAGCAACTAATCTTATCATATCAAGTGAATACACTGAACGAGTCTCCCTTATCTCTCTCCCTTTCTCTCTCTCTCTCTCTCTCTCTCTCCCTCTCTCTCTCTCTGCTTCCAATCTCTTCTTTCTGTCTCTATTCCCCCTCTCTCAATATTTTAACTTTGGTCACTTACCATTTGCTTCATTATGTCCCTGTTCTTTTCATTTGCCATATCTGGAGGTTTGCTGACGACTATTTGGACACTAGCACCTAAATGTTTCACTAATTATTTAATTTCTTAGTTATCAAGGACCATCCAAGCTTGCGCTTCATCTTCATAACGAATCAAATCAAATAGCTCCCACTGACCGTATTTCCAAAAGTATTTCTCGAGTACTCGGTAGTGTGGAGTTGCATAGGAATCATCCACCAGGAGATTGACAGGCTCGAGTCCTTCCCTGAATACAAAGTTACGGTAACGGCAGCTAGTTTTAGCGAAGTAGATTATATTCCCGCTGTTTCCAAAAGAAAGATAAGGCTTGTTCAATACACAACAGCTACTGTATTTGTTAAATACTACTTTCACGTGTAGTACATATACATATGTAGTGCAAAATAAGATAATGGTGGTGAAACAACTAAACGTAAACCAACCTGAGTTGTGTACATCCATAGATGGCAAATCCCATGTATATGATATACCACATGAATATCATGACTCTGGAGATCGGGTGCATCAACAAGGGGGCGAAGCTGAAAAGGGGCACACGTTCGACACGTCTTTCATTAATTTTCGGAATTACGTTGAGATAGATTCCGGCATACTAATGGCATGAGATGTATAGCATACCTTCACATAAGTTGTAGAAAACTGTTCAT